>JAHHZJ010003939.1:0-32316 GCA_021437245.1 Aegilops speltoides | reverse complement strand
TCCATGATGAGTGAACTCAAATTCTTCCTTGGGTTGCAAATCAAGCAATCTAAGGAGGGTACTTTTGTCTCACAAACAAAGTACACCAAGGATCTCTTCAAGAAGTTCAACATGCAAGAAAGCAAAGGTATGAGAACCCCATGCCTACTAGTGGACATAATGACTTGACAAAAGATGGAGAACCCGTTGATCAAAAGGTTTATCGAACTATGATTGGTTCCCTACTATATCTCTGTGCTTCTCGTCCTGACATAATGTTGAGTGTATGCATGTGTGCTCGATATCAAGCAGCCCCTAAAGAATGTCATCTTAAAGCTGTTAAAAGAATTGTGAGATATTTGATACACACACCAAACTTTGGCATTTGGTATCCTAAGAGGGCCTCTTTCGACCTTGTTGGCTATTCCGACTCGGACTATGCGGTGACAGGGTTGATAGAAAGTCGACTTGGCACGTGTCAATTTCTTGGTCGATCCCTTGTATCTTGGTCCTCCAAGAAACAAAATTCGTATCATTATCCACCGCCAAGCGAATATATAGCTGCTGGTTCATGTTGTGCTCTCGTTGCTATGGATGACACAAACGCTTAAGGATTATGGGATACATGTGAGACATGTTCCTTTGCTTTGTGACAATGAGAGTGCGATTAAGATTGGACACAATCCGTGCAACACTCTCGAACGAAACATATTGAAGTTCGTCACCATTTTATTCGTGATCACATTGCCAAGGGTGACATCAATCTTGAAGCATGTTCAGTCTTGACAAACAACTCGCGATATCTTTACAAAACCGCTTGATGAGAAGGTGTTTTGTCGCTAAGGAGTGAGTTGAACATCATTGATGCTTCAAACTTGGAGTGAAAACTCCATTGATGCATGCAAGGCATGAGCCTACTTGACTAGTCCTTGATATTTCTCTTATGATGATGATCATATGTCTTTGGACACATTTGCCCCCTTGTATTGCATCTAACTCCTTGCAGGTACTTGGATGATCTACATTCCACAAGATTACCACACACTCAAATCTTGAGTAATCTTGTCATTGACCAAGTATCTAGCCCTTTGGGATGTTGAGTTCAAGGAACAAAATTCCACATATCCTTTTTGACATCTTATACATCTAGTATTTCACTCTTGTCATCTTGGATATTCTTGAGTATTTCCTTGCTTGCCTAACCCATGTAGGTAGATGAACTACACAAGTGGAAATGGTGCTCCAACTTCACATTCTATGAGCACCTACATCAATTTCACCTACATGAGCAAAGCAACAACAAGCCCAAGGTATGTTCTTCACATCTTTAAGGAGCTTTGCTCAAAGACATGAGTACAAGCAGCTTCATAAGATGTGATCACATCAAATGCTTAATCGAAAAATAGCAATCCCATTTTGAGCTTAAACGATGAGTATGACCTATGATCAAATGTTCTCATTTGACTCCTAAGTCAAAATACTCAAACATAGGTGACCTAGTCGCCGACCCCTATCTAGATGAAGTACATATGTTTTGGAGTGCTTTGTCTTTTTGTTTTCTCTTATGTTCTCTCATTGAGTTTTTCTTAAAAAAAAAACTTCATCTAGGAATCTTTTTCATTTTTATTCTTCTGTTTTTTGAATATCCTTTTGGCTCTGATCAATTCCTTGAAAATCATTTACAAATTCATTGCAAATCCTTTGAAACATTCCTTGCAAAGTGAGCTGAATTATTTCAGTATTTCCTTGAATTAAACTCAAGGCCACCGACTTAAAATTTCGGTCGACCGAAAAGGATCTGCCCTAAGTCTCGACTTTCGGACCACCGATCCATCTTATTTCGTGTCACCGATTTACTTCTTCAGATATCATCTTCTGCAGCTTCACCGATTTTATTGCCCTGTTGTGATTCTTAAGGATCCCACTTCTTTCCATCTTCCCCGACCTTCCTAGTTTGCTGTCCTTTTCGCACTTGATGTCAAAGGGGGAGAAGACTTAGGGGGAGAAGAGAAGATTTAGGGGGAGAAGAAGAGCAATCTTACCTTAAGGGGGAGAGAATCACATCAAAGCTTTGCCGTGTTCCACATTGGATATTTCATTGGCATCATTCTTTTGATTTTGCTCTTTCCATCAAACCCCTTGATCTGAGACAACTCAAAGGGAGAGGAACCTTCGAGGAACCTTCACAATTGATATCTTATGGAAAGCAAAATCTCTCGAGTTCATTGAAAATCTTTTAGTTTCGAGACATGTTTGTCTGATTCAAGCTTGTGCTCAATATGAGACACTCTTTATACATGTCATCCCTGGCTTGGTACTCTTGATGTTCTTGCAGTTGGTTGAAGAAATACTCTTGTGTTATCTAACCTTGTTTTCCCAAGTTTTATTTCTTCAGGTACAATGCCAAGGAACCTCAAGGTAAGTATATGCTCTTTGCGAATGTGCATGATGGTGACTTGCTTGTGAATACTTGTTTGCAAGAAATCACCATGCAAATATGCATTATCACTCACTTCTTTTCATCTGCGCTCGATGCATATAGCCAAGCTGCATGTAGCACATCCTGCCTTTCTCTCTTGTGTGCTTGTGGTAGTCCAAAACCATAATTTATGAAAATCTTGCACACTTGTAGGGGAGCCTGTACTACATGTTTGTCAAAGCTTTCGTGATAATTCTGTCTTTCTTTGATAAGCTTTGATGTCTTGTTTTGTGTTGCCATCAATTACCAAAAGGGGAGATTGAAAGCACATTTGCTCCCTGGGTGGTTTTGGTAATTAATGACAACATACTTTGTGGTTGGACTAATGCTTTTATCAAGTATGTTTCAGAAGCTCAATCACATTGGCATGGCAAAAGGATCAAGAGGTGGACCCTCAAAATGCTAAGGCAAGCATTGGCAAAAGCTCAAGACTCCATTTTGGTTTAGTGATCCAAGATCACATTGAGTCCATAGGAAAGCCAATACTATTAACGGGGGATGAGGTTATGATAATGATCTGGTTGCTCAAAGTGCTTAGTGATACATCTCCTAAACTATCAAGAACTCTCACCGCCATATAGACTCATAAGTAATCTCGGTCCCACCGATATTCCAAACCCAGTCACACCGAGATGAACCACCTCAGCCATAAAGCCAAACCCTAGAAATCTCGGATTTTCCGATTCGAACTCGGTCTCACGAAACTTGAGTTGCCAAGCTTCAGAATTACATCATCAAATCGGTGTCACCGAGATGATGAAGTCGGTCCCACCGAGATTGGCAAGCTCTTGTCTTTACACTAATCGGACTAACCGAGATTGTATTTTCGGTCCCACGAAAATCCCAACGCTCACATGATTTGAACTTTCGGTCTCACCGAGTTGTCAACTTCGGTCCCACCGAGATTGGTCAAATGTGTGTACGGTTGGATTTTGTGTGGAGGCTATAAATACCCTCCACCCCCTCTTCATTCGTTGAGAGAGCCATCGAAAGTACTACCACTCCTACCTTACATTTCTCGAGAAGAGAACTACCTACCCTTGTGTTGAGATCAAGTTGCTCCACTCCCACCATATGAAGCTTGATCTCTAGCCTTCCCAAGTTGCTTTCCACTCAATCCTTTCTTCCACCACAGCCAAATCAGTGAGGAGAGTTGAGTGTTGGGGAGATTATCATTTGAAGCACAAGAGCAAGGAGTTCATCATCATCAACACCATCTATTACCTTTTGGAGGGTGGTGCCTCCTAGATTGGTTAGGTGTCGCTTGGGAGCCTCCGTCGAGATGTGGAGTTGAACCAAGAAGTTTGTAAGGGCAAGGAGATCGCCTACTTTGTGAAGATCTACCCCGACTAAGGCTAGCCCTCCGTGGGCGTAGGCCATGATGACATAGACAAGGTTGCTTCTTCGTGGACCCTTCGTGGGTGGAGCCCGCCGTGGACTCTCGCAGCCGTTACCCTCCGTGGGTTGAAGTCTCCATCAACGTGGAATGACGATAGCACCACCTATCGGAACCACGAGAAAAATCTCCGTGTCTCCAAATTGCGTTTGATCTTCTCCACTTCTCTTTACTACTTGTGCAATTTACTTTCCGCTGCCCATACTCTAAAATTGCATGTGTAGTATGCTACTTGACTTGTGTGTTATGCAAAATCTGCCAAAAACTTGTCTTTGTCAAAAGGCATAATTTTTATCTTGTCGAGTAGTCTAATCACCCCCCCTCTAGACACTCTCACCTTCTTCGATCCTACAGTCCGCCTCGACTCGCGTAACGCTAAGACAGGGTGGCACTGGTGTCACGTGCTCGTCTCGGCGTCCGTTGTCGCTATCATGCGATGTCCGCCGACCGGCGTTATACTAAGACAGGTGGCAATGGTGTCACGTGCTCGTCTCGGCGTCCGTCGTCGCTACGCGGACGACGTCCGCCGACTCGTGTTACGCTAAGACAGGGAGGCACTGGTGTCACGTGCTCGTCTCGGCGTCCGTCATCGCTACCGCGACGACGTCCGCCTCGACTCGCGTTACGCTAAGATAGGGTGGCACTGGTGTCACGTGCTCGTCTCGACGTCCGTCGTCGCTACCGCTACCACGTCCGCCTCGACTCGCGTTACGCTAAGACAGGGAGGCAATGGTGTCACGTGCTCGTCTCGGCGTCCGTCGTCGCTACCGCGACGACGCCTCGACCGACGCGCTACGCTTTCGAGCAGGGTGGCAATGGTGTCACATGCTTGTCTCGGGGTCCGTCTGTCGCTACGCGACGACGTCCGCCGACTTCGCGTTACGCTAAGACAGCATGGCACTGGTGTCACGTGCTCGTCTCGGCATCCGTCGTCGCTACCGCGACGACGTCCGCCTCGACTCGCGTTACGCTAAGATAGGGTGGCACTGGTGTCACGTGCTCGTCTCGGTGTCCGTCGTCACTACCGCGACGACGTCCGCCTTGACTCGCGTTACGCTAAGACAGGGAGGCAATGGTGTCACGTGCTCGTCTCGGCGTCCGTCGTCGCTACCGTGACGTCGTCCGCCTCGACTCGCGTTACGCTAAGACAGGGAGGCAATGTTAAATGTCACGTGCTCGTCTCGGCGTCGTCGTCGCTACGCGGCGACGTCGCCGCCGACTTCGCGTTACGCTAAGACAGGGTGGCAATGGTGTCACGTGCTTGTCTCGGCGTCCGTCGTCGCTACCACGACGACGTCCGCCTCGACTCGCGTTACGCTAAGACAGGGAGGCAATGGTGTCACGTGCTCGTCTCGGCGTCCGTCGGCGCTACCGCGACGACGTCCGCCCGACTCGCGTTACGCTAAGACAGGGTGGCAATGGTGTCACGTGCTTGTCTCGGCGTCCGTCGTCGCTACCGCGATGACGTCCGCCTCGACTCGCGTAACGCTAAGACAGGGTGGCACTGGTGTCACGTGCTCGTCTCGGCGTCCGTCGTCGCTACCGCGACGATGTCCGCCTCGACTGGCGTTATACTAAGACAGGGTGGCAATGGTGTCACGTGCTCGTCTCGGCGTCCGTCGTCGCTACCGCGACGACGTCCGCCTCGACTCGTGTTACGCTAAGACAGGGAGGCACTGGTGTCACGTGCTCGTCTCGGCGTCCGTCATCGCTACCGCGACGACGGCGTCGCCTCGACTTCGCGTACGCTAAGATAGGGTGGCACTGGTGTCACGTGCTTTCGTCTCGACGTCTGTCTGCCGCTACCGCTACCACGTCCGCCTCGACTCGCGTTATGCTAAGACAGGAGGCAATGGTGTCACGTGCCGCGTCTCGGCGTCCGTCGTGCGCTACGCGACGACGTCCGCCCCGTCTCGCGTTACGCTAAGACAGGGAGGCAATGGTGTCACGTGCTCGTCTCGGCGTCCATCATCGCTACCGCGACGACGTCCGCCTCGACTCGCGTTACGCTCAGACAGGGTGGCAATGGTGTCACATGCTTGTCTCGGTGTCCGTCGTCGCTACCGTGACGACGTCCGCCTCGACTCGCGTTACGCTAAGACAGCGTGGCACTGGTGTCACGTGCTCGTCTCGGCGTGCGTCGTCGCTATCGCGACAACGTCCGCCTCGACTCGCGTTACGCTAAGATAGGGTGGCACTGGTGTCACGTGCTCGTCTCGGCGTCCGTCGTCACTACCGCGACGACGTCCGCCTTGACTCACGTTACGCTAAGACAGGGAGGCAATGGTGTCACGTGCTCGTCTCAGCGTGGGTCGTCGCTACTGCGACGACGTCCGTCTCGACTCGCGATACGCTAAGACAGGGTGGCACTGGTGTCACGTGCTCGTCTCGGCATCCGTCGTCGCTACCGCGACAACGTCCGTCTCGACTTGCGTTACTCTAAGACAGGGAGGCAATGGTGTCACGTGCTCGTCTCGGCGTCCGTCGTCGCTACCGCGACGATTTCCGCCTTGACTCGCGTTACGCTAAGACAGGGTGGCAATGGCGTCACGTGCTCGTCTCGGCATCCGTCGTCGCTACCACGACGACCTCCGCCTCGACGACGTCCGCCTCGACTCGCGTTACGCTAAGAAACGGTGGCACTGGTGTCACGTGCTCGTCTCGGCGTCCGTCGTCGCTACCGCAACGACGTCCACCTCGACTCGCGTTACACTAAGACAGGGTGGCAATGGTGTCACGTGCTCGTCTCGGCATCCGTCGTCGCTACGCGGCGACGACGCCCGCCGACTTCGCGTTACGCTAAGACAGGTGGCATCGGTGTCACGTGCTCGTCTCGGCATCCGTCGTCGCTACGCGACAACGTCCGTCTCGACTTCGCGTTACGCTAAGACAGGAGGCAATGGTGTCATGTGCTGCGTCGGCGGCGTCGTCGCCGCTACGCGACGACGTTCGCCTTCGACTTCGCGTTACGCTAAGACAGGTGGCAATGGCGTCACGTGCTCGTCTCGGCGTTAAATCGTCGCTACCACGACGACGTCCGCCGACGACGTCCGCCTCGACTCGCGTTACGCTAAGACAGGGTGGCACTGGTGTCACGTGCTCGTCTCGGCGTCCGTCGTTGCTACCGCGACGACGTCCGCCTCGACTCGCGTTACGCTAAGACAGGGTGGCAATGGTGTCACGTGCTCGTCTCGGCATCCGTCGTCGCTACCGCGACGACGTCCGCCTTGACTCGCGTTACGCTAAGATAGGGTGGCAATGGTGTCACGTGCTCGTCTCGGCGTCTGTCGTCGCTACCGCGACGACGTCCGCCTCGACTCGCGTTACGCTAAGACAGGGAGGCAATGGTGTCGCGTGCTCGTCTCGGCGTCCGTCGTCGCTACCGTGATGTCGTCCACCTCGACTCGCGTTACGCTAAGACAGGGAGGCAATGGTGTCACGTGCTGCGTCTCGGCGTCGCGTCGTCGCTACATGACGACGCCCACCTCGACTTCGCGTTACGCTAAGACAGGTGGCAATGGTGTCACGTGCTTATCTGGCGTCGTCGTCGCTACCGCGACGACGTCCGCCTCGACTAGCGTTACGCTAAGACAGGTGGCACTGGTGTCACGTGCTCGTCTCGGCGTCCGTCGCCGCTACCGCGACGACGCGTCGCCTCGACTTCGCGTTACGCTAAGACAGGGTGGCAATGGTGTCACGTGCTTGTCTCGGCGTCCGTCGTCGCTACCGCGACGACGTCCGCCTCGACTCGCGTTACGCTAAGACAGGGAGGCAATGGTGTCACGTGCTCGTCTCGGCGTCCGTCGTCGCTACCGCGACGACGTCCGCCCGACTCGCGTTACGCTAAGACAGGGTGGCAATGGTGTCACGTGCTTGTCTCGGCGTCCGTCGTCGCTACCGCGACGACGTCCGCCTCGACTCGCGTAACGCTAAGACAGGGTGGCACTGGTGTCACGTGCTCATCTCGGCGTCGTCGTCGCTACCGCGACGATGTCCGCCTCGACTGGCGTTATACTAAGACAGGGTGGCAATGGTGTCACGTGCTGTTCTCGGCGTCGTCGTGCGCTACGCGGACGACGTCCCGCCGACTTCGTGTTACGCTAAGACAGGAGGCACTGGTGTCACGTGCTGCGTCTCGGCGTCCGTCGCCGCTACGCGGCGGCGACGCCTCGACTCGCGTTACGCTAAGACAGGGTGGCACTGGTGTCACGTGCTCGTCTCGGCGTCTGTCGTCGCTACCGCGACGACGTCCGCCTCGACTCGCGTTATGCTAAGACAGGGAGGCAATGGTGTCACGTGCTCGTCTCGGCGTCTGTCGTCGCTACCGCGACGACGTCCGCCTGCCTCGCGTTACGCTAAGACAGGAGGCAATGGTGTCACGTGCTGCCTCTCGGCGGCCCATCGCCGCTACCGCGACGACGTCGCCTCGACTTCGCGTTACGCTTACGAACGAGGGTGGCAATGGTGTCACATGCTTGTCTCGGTGTCCGTCGTCGCTACCGCGGCGTCGCCCGCCGACTTCGCGTTACGCTAAGACAGCGTGGCACTGGTGTCACGTGCTGCGTCTCGGCGTCGTCGTCGCTACCGCGACGACGTCCGCCTCGACTTCGCGTTACGCTAAGATAGGGTGGCACTGGTGTCACGTGCTCGTCTCGGCGTCCGTCGTCACTACCGCGACGACGTCCGCCTCGACTCACGTTACGCTAAGACAGGGAGGCAATGGTGTCACGTGCTCGTCTCGGCGTCCGTCGTCGCTACCGCGACGACGTCCGCCTCGACTCGCGTTACGCTAAGACAGGTGGCATCTGGTGTCACGTGCTCGTCTCGGCATCCGTCGTCGCTGCCGCTACCGCGACAACGTCCGCCTCGACTTCGTTACTCTAAGACAGGAGGCAATGGTGTCACGTGCTGCGTCTCGGCGTCCGTCGCCGCTACGCGGCGATTTCCGCCTTTGACTTCGCGTTACGCTAAGACAGGGTGGCAATGGCGTCACGTGCTCGTCTCGGCGTCCGTCGTTGCTACCACGACGACGTCCGCCTCGACGACGTCCGCCTCGACTCGCGTTACGCTAAGAAACGGTGGCACTGGTGTCACGTGCTCGTCTCGGCGTCCGTCGTCGCTACCGCGACGACGTCCGCCTCGACTTCGCGTTACACTAAGACAGGTGGCAATGGTGTCACGTGCTGCGTCTCGGCATCCGTCGCCGCTACGCGACGACGTCCGCCGACTTCGCGTTACGCTAAGACAGGTGGCATCAGTGTCACGTGCTCGTCTCGGCATCCGTCGCCGCTACGCGACAACGTCCGTCTCGACTTCGCGTTACGCTAAAGACAGGAGGCAATGGTGTCATGTGCTCGTCTCGGCGTCCGTCGTCGCTACCGCGACGACGTCGCCGACTTCGCGTTACGCTAAGACAGGGTGGCAATGGCGTCACGTGCTCGTCTCGGCGTTTCATCGTCTACCACGACGACGTCCGCCTCGACGACGTCCGCCTCGACTCGCGTTACGCTAAGAAAGGGTGGCACTGGTGTCACGTGCTCGTCTCGGCGTCCGTCGTCGCTACCGCGACGACGTCCGCCTCGACTCGCGTTACGCTAAGACAGGTGGCAATGGTGTCACGTGCTCGTCTCGGCATCCGTCGTCGCTACCGCGACGACGTCCGCCTTGACTCGCGTTACGCTAAGATAGGGTGGCAATGGTGTCACGTGCTCGTCTCGGCGTCTGTCGTCGCTACCGCGACGACGTCCGCCTCGACTCGCGTTACGCTAAGACAGGGAGGCAATGGTGTCGCGTGCTCGTCTCGGCGTCCGTCGTCGCTACCGTGATGTCGTCCACCTCGACTCGCGTTACGCTAAGACAGGGAGGCAATGGTGTCACGTGCTCGTCTCGGCGTCCGTCGTCGCTACCGCGACGACGTCCACCTCGACTCGCGTTACGCTAAGACAGGGTGGCAATGGTGTCACGTGCTTGTCTTGGCGTCCGTCGTCGCTACCGCGACGACGTCCGCCTCGACTAGCGTTACGCTAAGACAGGGTGGCACTGGTGTCACGTGCTCGTCTCGGCGTCCGTCGTCGCTACCGCGACGACGTCCGCCTCGACTCGCGTTACGCTAAGACAGGGTGGCAATGGTGTCACGTGCTCGTCTCGGCGTTCGTCGTTGCTACCGCGACGACGTCTGCCTCGACTCGCGTTACGCTAAGACAGGGTGGCACTGGTGTCACGTGCTCGCCTCAGCGTCCGTCGTCGCTACCGCGACGACGTCCGCCTCGACTCACGTTACGCTAAGACAGGGAGGCAATGGTGTCACGTGCGCGTCTCGGCGTCGTCGCCGCTACGCGACGACGTCCGCCTCGACTTCGCGTACGCTAAGACAGGTGGCAATCAGAACACGTGCTGCGTCTCGGCTTCCGTGCCGCTACCGCGCGACGACGTCCGCCACGACTCGCGTTACGCTAAGACGGGGTGGCACTGGTGTCACGTGCTCGTCTCGGCGTCCGTCGTCGCTACCGCGACGACGTCCGCCTCGACTGGCGTTACACTAAGACAGGGTGGCAATGGTGTCACGTGCTCGTCTCGGCGTCCATCGTTGCTACCGCGACGACGTCCGCCTCGACTCGTGTTACGCTAAGACAGGGAGGCACTGGTGTCACGTGCTCGTCTCGGCGTCGTCGTCGCTACCGCGACGACGCGTCGCCTCGACTTCGCGTTACGCTAAGATAGGGTGGCATCAGGTGTCACGTGCTGTCTCGGCGTCCGTCGTCGCTACCGCAACAACGTCCGCCTCGACTTCGCGTTACGCTAAGACAGGAGGCAATGGTGTCACATGCTGCGTTCGGCGTCTCGGCTGCCGCGTCGCGCGACGTCGCTACGCGGCGACGTCCGCCGACTTCGCGCTACGCTAAGACAGCGTGGCACTGGTGTCACGTGCTTTCTCGGCGTCGTCGTCGCTATCGCGACGACGTCCACCTCGACTTCGCGTTACGCTAAGATAGGGTGGCATCTGGTGTCACATGCTCGTCTCGGTGTCCGTCGTCACTATCGCGACGACGTCCGCCTTGACTTCGCGTTACGCTAAGACAGGAGGCAATGGTGTCACGTGCTCGTTCTCGGCGTCGTCGTCGCTACCGCGGCGTCGTCCGCCTCGACTTCGCGTTACGCTAAGACAGGAGGCAATGTTGTCACGTGCTTGCGTCTCGGCGTCCGTCGTCGCTACCGCGACGACGTCCGCCTCGACTCGTGTTACGCTAAGACAGGGTGGCAATGGTGTCACGTGCTTGTCTCGGCGTCCGTCGTCGCTACCGCGACGACGTCCGCCTCGACTCGCGTTACGCTAAGACAGGGAGGCAATGGTGTCACGTGCTCGTCTCGGCGTCCATCATCGCTACCACGACGACGTCCGCCCGACTCGCGTTACGCTAAGACAGGGTGGCAATGGTGTCACGTGCTTGTCTCGGCGTCCGTCGTCGCTACCGCGACGACGTCCCGCCGACTTCGCGTGAACGCTAAGACAGGGTGGCACTAAACACACGTGCTCGTCTCGGCGTCCGTCGCTACGCTACGCGACGATGTCCGCCGACTCGGCGTTATACTAAGACAGGTGGCAATGGTGTCACATGCTCGTCTGGCGTCCGTCGTCGCTACCGCGACGACGTCCGCCGACTTCGTGTTACGCTAAGACGGGATGCACTGCGTGTCACGTGCTGCGTCTCGGCGTCCATCATCGCTACGCGCGCGACGTCGCCTCGACTTCGCGTTACGCTAAGATAGGGTGGCACTGGTGTCACGTGCTCGCCTCGACGTCCGTCGTCGCTACCGCTACCATGTCCGCCGACTCGCGTTACGCTAAGACAGGAGGTAATGGTGTCACGTGCTGTTGTCTCGGCGTCTGTCGCCGCGCCGCTACGCGGCGACGCGTCATACTCTCGCGCTACGCTAAGACAGGAGGCAATGGTGTCACGTGCTTGCGTCTCGGCGTCCGTCGCCGCTACCGCGACGACGTCGCCTCGACTTCGCGTTACGCTTTCGAGACAGGTGGCAATGGTGTCACATGCTTGTCTCCGGTGTCCGTCGTCGCTACCGCGGCGGCGTCCGCCGACTTCGCGTTATGCTAAGACAGCGTGCACTGGTGTCACGTGCTTTCGTCTCGGCGTCGTCGCCGCTACCGCGGCGGCGTCGCCGACTTCGCGTTACGCTAAGATAGGGTGGCACTGGTGTCACGTGCTGCGTCTCGGCGTCCGTCGTCACTACGCGATGACGTCCGCCTTGACTCGCGTTACGCTAAGACAGGGAGGCAATGGTGTCACGTGCTGCGTCTTAGCGTGGGTCGTCGCTACGCGCGCGACGTCCGCCGACTTCGCGTTACGCAAAGACAGGGTGGCACTGGTGTCACGTGCTCGTCTCGGCATCCGTCGTCGCTACCGCGACAACGTCCGTCTCGACTCGCGTTACGCTAAGACAGGGAGGCAATGGTGTCACGTGCTCGTCTCGGCGTCCGTCGTCGCTACCGCGACGATGTCCGCCTTGACTCGCATTACGCTAAGACAGGGTGGCAATGGCGTCACGTGCTCGTCTCGGCGTCCGTCGTTGCTACCACGACGACGTCCGCCTCGACTCGCGTTACGCTAAGAAACGGTGGCACTGGTGTCACGTGCTCGTCTCGGCGTCCGTCGTCGCTACCGCGACGACGTCCGCGTCGACTCGTGTTACACTAAGACAGGGTGGCAATGGTGTCACGTGCTCGTCTCGGCGTCCGTCGTCGCTACCGCGACGACGTCCGCCTCGACTCGCGTTACGCTAAGACAGGGTGGCACTGGTGTCACGTGCTCGTCTCGGCATCCGTCGTCGCTACCGCGACAACGTCCGTCTCGACTCGCGTTACGCTAAGACAGGGAGGCAATGGTGTCATGTGCTCGTCTCGGCGTCCGTCGTCGCTACCGCGACGACGTCCGCCTCGACTCGCGTTACGCTAAGACAGGGTGGCAATGGCGTCACGTGCTCGTCTCGGCGTCCGTCGTCGCTACCACGACGACGTCCGCCTCGACGACGTCCGCCTCGACTCGCGTTACGCTCAGACAGGGTGGCAATGGTGTCACATGCTTGTCTCGGTGTCCGTCGTCGCTACCGCGACGACGTCCGCCTCGACTCGCGTTACGCTAAGACAGCGTGGCACTGGTGTCACGTGCTCGTCTCGGCGTCCGTCGTCGCTACCGCGACGACGTCCGCCTCGACTCGCGTTACGCTAAGATAGGGTGGCACTGGTGTCACGTGCTCGTCTCGGCGTCCGTCGTCACTACCGCGACGACGTCCGCCTTGACTCGCGTTACGCTAAGACAGGGAGGCAATGGTGTCACGTGCTCGTCTCAAGGTGGTCGCTACTACGCGACGTCGCCTCGACTTCGCGTTACGCTAAGACAGGTGGCATCTGGTGTCACGTGTTCGTCTCGGCATCCGTCGTCGCTACCGCGACAACGTCCGTCTCGACTCGCGTTACGCTAAGACAGGGAGGCAATGGTGTCACGTGCTTGTCTCGGCGTCCGTCGTCGCTACCGCGACGATGTCCGCCTTGACTCGCATTACGCTAAGACAGGGTGGCAATGGCGTCACGTGCTCGTCTCGGCGTCCGTCATTTCTACCACGACGACGTCCGCCTCGACTCGCGTTACGCTAAGAAACGGTGGCACTGGTGTCACGTGCTCGTCTCGGCGTCCGTCGTCGCTACCGCAACGACGTCCGCCTCGACTCGTGTTACACTAAGACAGGGTGGCAATGGTGTCACGTGCTCGTCTCGTCGTCGTCGCCGCTACCATGACGACGTTACGCCTCGACTTCGCGTACGCTAAGACAGGGTGGCATCGGTGTCACGTGCTCGTCTCGGCATCCGTCGCCGCTACGCGACAATGTCCGCCTCGACTTCGCGTTACGCTAAGACAGGAGGCAATGGTGTCATGTGCTCGTCTCGGCGTCCGTCGTCGCTACTGCAGCGATGACGTCCGCCTCGACTCGCGTTATGCTAAGACAGGGTGGCAATGGCGTCACGTGCTCCTCTCGGCGTCCGTCGTCGCTACCTGAAAGCACATTTGCTCCCTAGGTGGTTTTGGTAATTAATGACAACATACTTTGTGGTTGGACTAATGCTTTCATCAAGTATGTTTCAGAGAGTCAATCACTCGCATGGCAAAAGGACTAGAAAGGTGGACCCCTAGGATGCTAAGGAAAGCATTGGCAAAAGCTCAAGACTCTAGTTTTGGTTTAGTGATCCAAGATCACATTGAGTCCATAGGAAAGCCAATACTATTAAAAGGGATGAGGTTATGATGATGATCTGGTTGCTCAAAGTGCTTAGTGATTTATCTCTCAAACTATCAGCAATCTTTCATTCCAACATAAACCCATAAGTAATCTCGGTCCCACCGATTCCATAAACTCACCACACCGAGATGAACCACCTCAGCCATATAGCCAAACCCTAAGAATTTCGGATTTTCCGATTCCAAACTCGGTCTTACCGAATTGGTGTTGCCAAGCTTCAGAACCTTCAGACTCAAATCGGTGTCACCGAGATGAGAAAGTCGGTCCCACCGAGATTGGCAAACCCTAGACTTTGGAAGAATCGGACTAACCGAGATTGTATTTTCGGTCCCACGAAAATCCCAACGCTCACAAGATTTGAACTTTCGGTCTCACCGAGTTGTCAACTTCGGTCCGACCGAGATTGGTCAAATGTGTGTAATGGTTGGATTTTGTGTGGAGGCTATAAATACCCTCCACCTCCTCTTCATTCGTGGAGAGAGCCATCGAAAGTACTACCACTCCTACCTTACATTTCGAGAAGAAAACTACCTACCCTTGTGTTGAGATCAAGTTGCTCCACTCCCACCATATGAAACTTGATTTCTAGCCTTCCCAAGTTGCTTTCCACTCAATCCTTTCTTCCACCACAGCCAAATCAGTGAGGAGAGTTGAGTGTTGGGGAGATTATCATTTGAAGCACAAGAGCAAGGAGTTCATCATCACCAACACCATCTATTACCTTTTGGAGGGTGGTGCCTCCTAGATTGGTTAGGTGTCGCTTGGGAGCCTCCGTCAAGATGTGGAGTTGAACCAAGAAGTTTGTAAGGGCAAGGAGATCGCCTACTTCGTGAAGATCTACCCCGAGTAAGGCTAGTCCTCCGTGGGCGTAAGCCATGATGGCATAGACAAGGTTGCTTCTTCGTGGACCCTTCGTGGGTGGAGCCTCCGTGGACTCTCGCAGCCGTTACCCTCCGTGGGTTGAAGTCTCCATCAACGCGGATTGACGATAGCACCACCTATCGGAACCACGAGAAAAATCTCCGTGTCTCCAAATTGCGCTTGCTCTTCACAATCCCTCCTTTACTATATGTGCAATTTACTTTCCGCTGCCCCATACTCTAGAATTGCATGTGTAGTATGTTGCTCGACTTGTTTGCATGATGCTTGACTTGATCTTCATTGTGAACTTGATTAAAACCTTGTTCTAATCTAAAGGCATAAACTTTTATCTTGTCGAGTTGTCTAATCACCCCCTCTAGACACTCTTGCCTTCAACGATCCTACAATTGGTATCGAGCCTTGGTCTCCATTGCTTTGGTTTGCACACCATTGGAGGAAGATGGACGGTTCACGTTTGGGAGTGTTAGTCATAGAGTGCCTATTCTTGATGGAGTGTCCTATAACTCGTGGAGGATTGAAATGCTTGCTATCTTTAAGATGTACAACTTATGCAAATATGTTGAAACCCCATATGTACCACCATTTGACCCTTGCACCCTACTATGGATGAAGAGCTTGATTTGCTTCAGAACCTTAGAACTGTCAATCTTATCATTAGAGGTTTGCCCGATAACTTACTTGAGCTTGTCACAAACTTTGAGTGCGCCCATGCTATGTGGAAGTTCTTGGAAGAACTTTATCCGGACTACTCTTTGAGAGGTCTTGATGAAATTCTATACAAGACTATTGAATTTGATATGTTGCGCCCCAAAGATCCCAACTTTGATAAATGCTTCTTTGAGCTTCGTGATCTTATGAAAAAGAAGGGTGATCCCGGTTTTATCAATGTTCAATAAGAAATGCTCTTGTATTGCATTCCGATGATTATTGTCACTCTGACAAAACTGATGCAAGTCATTGTCAAATTGACCTAGTTATTGATGATGAATTATCTATGGGTCAATATGATGATGAGCATGAGCATGATGATGATTATCCGATTCGGACACCGAGCTAGACAAGATCATGAAGAGTCTCGATCTTATGGCAAATCGAGAGACTACATATCCGTGGAAAAGAGTGGATTCTTGATAGTGGATGCACCGATCACATGACCGGAGATGAAGACATGTTTCGAGAGCTTGCAAAGAACGATGGTCCACGCAAGTATGTGACTTTTGGAGACAACTCCAAGGGTAAGGTACTTGGCCTTGGTAAGGTGGCCATATCTCATGATAGCTCCATTCAAAATGTCATGCTTGTTGAATCACTTGGATACAATTTACTTTCCGTGTCTAGATTAGCTGACTTTGGATTCAATGTGCTATTCACCAAAGTAGATTGCCAAGTTTTTCGTCGTGACAATCATAACATGGTCTTTACCGTATCGAGAGGTGACCTATACATTGTCGATTTCACTAAGAAAGCTCAACCTAGAACTTGCTTTATTGCTAAATCTGCTAAAGGTTGGCTTTGGCATAGAAGGCTTGGACATGTTGGTATGCGTAATCTAGATAAGCTAATCAAAGGTGATCACATTCTTGGTGTTAAAGATGTGTTCTTTGACAAAGATAGACTCAGTAGTGCATGTCAAGCAGAAAACAAGTAGGTGGAAGTCATCCGTGAAGAATATCATGACCACAAGGAGACCGCTTGAGCTTCTTCATATGGATCTCTTCGGTCCCAATGCTTACAAAAGCCTTGGTGGTAACTCCTTTGGTCTAGTTATTGTTGATGATTTTTCCAGATTTACGTGGGTATTTTTCCTTGATGACAAATCGCAGGTTCGAGAATCTTCAAAACCTTTGCCAGAAAAGCTCAAAATCAATTTGAGGTGAAGATCAAGAAAGTTCGGAGCGACAATGGAACGGAGTTCAAGAACGCCCATGTGGACTCCTTTCTCGATGAGGAAGGGATTCTACATGAGTTCTCGGCTACATACACACCTCAACAAAATGGAGTTGTTGAGAGGAAGAACCGAACGCTCATTGAGATGGCGAGAACGATGCTTGATGAATACAAGACACCGAAACACTTCTGGGGAGAAGCCGTCGAGACAGCTTGTCATGCTATCAACAGGCTTTATCTTCACAAGCTCCTCGGCAAGACTTCATACGAGCTCCTTACCGGTAACAAACCCCAAGTGGGATATTTTCGTGTCTTTGGTTCAAAATGCTATATCCTTGATAAGCATCGAGGTCTAAATTTGCTCCTAAAACTCATGAAGGCTTTTTCCTCGGTTATGGATCAAACTCCCACACCTACCGTGTCTACAATAATTTCACCCAAAGGTTGAAGAGACGGTAGATGTGAAGTTTGATGAATCTAATGGCTCGCAAGTAGAGCAAATGCCTATTGATGTAGGAGACAAGGACCCATCGGAAGCCATTCAAGATTTATCCATTGGAAAGATTCGTCCCATGGAAGTGAAGGAGAGTACCTCATCTACATATGTGGAGCCCCCTACCTCACGGCAAGGTGAACCTCAAGGCAACATGGAGGCTTCCACAAGTGGAACTCACCAAGATGAGGAAGTGCGACAAGAAGATCCACCACAACCTCCTTCTCCACCACCTCAAGACAACACCAACAACAATGAAGAAGAAGAAGAAGATGAGGATGATGAGGAAGCTCAGCCTCGACCACGACAAAAGCTATCCCGAGTTCGAGCAAGAGTCAAGAAGGACCATCCCGTGGAACAAATGATGAATGACATCGACTCGGAGAATCACTCGCTCTAAAACTCGCTTAGCTAACTTTTGTGAGCATTACTCATTCATTTCTAGTCTTGAACCTATGAAGGTAGAAGAAGCGCTTGAAGACCCGGATTGGGTGAACGCTATGCACGAAGAGCTACACAACTTCGAGAGGAACAACGTTTGGACTTTGGTAGAGAAGCCCAATGATGACCAAAACGTCATTGGAACCAAATGGGTGTTTCGGAACAAGCAAGATGAAGATGGACAAGTCATCCGCAACAAGGCTCGCCTCAGAGCACAAGGTTACACACAAGTCGAAGGTATGGACTATGGTGAGACCTATGCCCCGTTGCTAGACTTGAGTCCATTCGCATTCTTCTTGCTTATGCCAACCACCATGACATTACTCTCTATCAAATGGACATTAAAAGTGCTTTCCTAAATGGTGAAATTGAGGAGGAAGTATTTGTGAAACAACCTCCGGATTTGTGAATCCTAAAAGCCTAATCATGTTTACAAATTGCACAAAGCTCTTTATGGTCTTAAACAAGCCCCTAGAGCTTGGTACAAATGCTTGACTAGCTTTCTTCTTGAAAAAGGATTTGAGATTGGTAAAATAGACTCAACGCTATTCACAAAAGGGTTGATGGTGAACTATTTGTGTGCCAAATATATGTTGATGATATTATCTTTGGTTCAACTAACCCCATTTTAGTGAGAAGTTTGGAAAGCTTATGTCGGAGAAGTATGAGATGTCCATGATGAGTGAACTCAAGTTCTTCCTTGGGTTGCAAATCAAGCAATCTAAGGAGGGTACTTTTGTCTCACAAACAAAGTACACTAAGGATCTCTTCAAGAAGTTCAACATGCAAGAGAGCAAAGGTATGAGAACCCCATGCCTACTAGTGGACATAATGACTTGACTAAAGATGGAGAACCCGTTGATCAAAAGGTTTATCGATCCATGATTGGTTCTCTACTATATCTCTGTGCTTCTCGTCCCGACATAATGTTGAGTGTATGCATGTGTGCTCGATATCAAGCAGCCCCTAAAGAATGTCATCTTAAAGGCTGTTAAAAGAATTGTGAGATATTTGATACACACACCTAACTTTGGCATTTGGTATCCTAAGAGGGCCTCTTTCGATCTTGTTGGCTATTCCGACTCGGACTATGCCGAGACAAGATTGATAGAAAGTCAACTTCGGCACGTGTCAATTTCTCGGTCGATCCCTTGTATCTTGGTCATCCAAGAAACAAAATTCGTATCATTATCTCATCGCCAAGCAGAATATATTGCTGCTGGTTCGTGTTGTGCTCGGTTGCTATGGATGACACAAACGCTTAAGGATTATGGGATACATGCGAGACATGTTCCTTTGCTTTGTGACAATGAGAGTGCGATTAAGATTGGACACAATCCGTGCAACACTCTCGCACGAAACACATTGAAGTTCGTCACCATTTTATTCATGATCACATTGCTAAGGGTGACATTGATCTTAAGCATGTTCGATCGACAAACAGCTTGCAGATATCTTCACAAAACCACTTGATGAGAAAGTGTTTTGTCGCTAAGGAGTGAGTTGAACATCATTGATGCTTCAAACTTGGAGTGAAAACTCCATTGATGCATGCAAGGCATGAGCCTAATTGATTAATCCTTGATATTTCTCTTATGATGATGATCATATGTCTTGGACACATTTGCCCCTTGTATTGCATCTAACTCCTTGCAGGTACTTGGATGGTCTACATTCCACAAGATTACCACACACTCAAATCATGAGTAATCTTGTCATTGACCAAGTATCTAGCCCTTTGGGATGTTGAGTTCAAGGAACAAAATTCCACATATCCTTTTGACACCATATACTTCTAGTATTTCACTCTTGTCATCTTGGATATTCTTGAGTATTTCCTTGCTTGCCTAACCCATGTAGGAAGATGAACTATACATTTGGAAATGGTGCTCCAACTTCACATTCTATGAGCATCTACATCAAGTTCACCTACATGAGTACAAGCAACAACAAGCCCAAGGTATGTCTTTCACATCTTGAAGAAGCTTTGCTCAAAGGCATGAGTACAAGCAGCTTCAAAAGATGTGATCACATCAAATGCTTAATCGAAAAATGGCAACCCCATTTTGAGCTTAAACGATGAGTATGACCTATGATCAAATGTTCTCATTTGACTCCTAAGTCAATATACTCAAACATAGGTGACCTAGTCGCCGACCCCTGTCTAGATGAAGTACATATGTTTTAGAGTTTCTCCGCTTTTCTCATTGAGTTTTCTTGCTTATTTTTCATTTCCGCTTCTTCTGTTCTTGTGAATATCTTTTGGCTCGATCAATTCCTGAAAATCATTTACAAATTCATTGCAAATCTTTTGAAACATTCCTTGCAAAGTGAGCTGAATTATTTCTGATTTCCTTGAATTAAACTCAAGGCCACCGATTCAATCACTTGTCTCGACCAAAAAGGATCTGCCCTAAGTCTCGACTTTCTGACTCACCGATCCATATCAATTCGTGTCACCGATTTACATTCACCAGATATCATCTTCTGCAGTTCCACTAAATGATTTATTCTGCATACTTAATTTGCTCAGTTGTGATTCTTAAGGATCCCACTTCTTTCCTTCCATCTTTCCTGCCCTTCCTGGTTTATCGTCCTTTTCGCACTTGATGTCAAAGGGGAGAAGATTTAGGGGAGCTTAGGAGGTGATTGGAGGATTAGGAGAAGAGAAGAGAAAATTTAAAGGAGAAGAAAAACAATCTTACCTTAAGGGGAGAGGATCACATCAAAGCTTTGCCATACTATCACAATAATACTTTTGGCATTATTCTTTTGGTTTTGCTTTTCTTGCTCTCACAATTGCTATCCTCTCGAGAAGCACAATTGGTATCTTATGCAAAGCAAAATCTCTCAGAGCTCATTGAAAATCTTTTAGTCTTGGGAGACATGTTGGCTGATTCAAGCTAGTGCTCAACATGAGACACTCTTTATACATGTCATCCCTGGCTTGGTACTCTTGATGTTCTTGCTATTGGTTGAAGAACTACTCTTGTGTTATCTAACCTTGTTTTCCCAAGTTTATTTCTTCGTACAATGCCAAGGAACTCCAAGGTAAGTATATGCATCTTGCAGAATGTGCATGATGGTGACTTGCTTGTGAATACTTGTTTGCAAGAAATCACCATGCACATATGCATCATCACTCATTTATCCTCATCTGCTCTGATGCATATAGCCAAGCTGCATGTAGCACATCTTGCTTTCTCTCATGTGTGCTTGTGGTAGTTCAAAACCAAAATCTAAAATCTTGCACACTTGTAGGGGAGCCTGTACTACATGTTTGTCAAAGCTTTAATGATAATCCTGTCTTTCTTTTAGTAAGCTTTGATATCTTATTTTGTGTGTTGCCATCAATTACCAAAAGGGGAGATTGAAAGCACATTTGCTCCCTAGGTGGTTTTGGTAATTAATGACAACATACTTTGTGGTTGGACTAATGCTTTCATCAAGTATGTTTCAGAGAGTCAATCACTCTGGCATGGCAAAAGGACTAGAAAGGTGGACCCCTAGGATGCTAAGGAAAGCATTGGCAAAAGCTCAAGACTCTATTTTTGGTTTAGTGATCCAAGATCACATTGAGTCCATAGGAAAGCCAATACTATTAAAAGGGATGAGGTTATGATGATGATCTGGTTGCTCAAAGTGCTTAGTGATTTATCTCTCAAACTATCAGCAATCTTTCATTCCAACATAAACCCATAAGTAATCTCGGTCCCACCGATTCCATAAACTCACCACACCGAGATGAACCACCTCACCATATAGCCAAACCCTAAAATTTCGGATTTTCCGATTCCAAACTCGGTCTTACGAAATTGGTGTTGCCAAGCTTCAGAACCTTCAGACTCAAATCGGTGTCACCGAGATGAGAAAGTCGGTCCCACCGAGATTGGCAAACCCTAGACTTTGGAAGAATCGGACTAACCGAGATTGTATTTTCGGTCCCACCGAAAATCCCAACGCTCACAAGATTTGAACTTTCGGTCTCACCGAGTTGTCAACTTCGGTCCGACCGAGATTGGTCAAATGTGTGTAATGGTTGGATTTTGTGTGGAGGCTATAAATACCCTCCACCTCCTCTTCATTCGTGGAGAGAGCCATCGAAAGTACTACCACTCCTACCTTACATTTCGAGAAGAAAACTACCTACCCTTGTGTTGAGATCAAGTTGCTCCACTCCCACCATATGAAACTTGATTTCTAGCCTTCCCAAGTTGCTTTCCACTCAATCCTTTCTTCCACCACAGCCAAATCAGTGAGGAGAGTTGAGTGTTGGGGAGATTATCATTTGAAGCACAAGAGCAAGGAGTTCATCATCACCAACACCATCTATTACCTTTTGGAGGGTGGTGCCTCCTAGATTGGTTAGGTGTCGCTTGGGAGCCTCCGTCAAGATGTGGAGTTGAACCAAGAAGTTTGTAAGGGCAAGGAGATCGCCTACTTCGTGAAGATCTACCTCGAGTAAGGCTAGTCCTCCGTGGGCGTAAGCCATGATGGCATAGACAAGGTTGCTTCTTCGTGGACCCTTCGTGGGTGGAGCCCTCCGTGGACTCTCGCAGCCGCTATTCCTCCGTGGGTTGAAGTCTCCATCAACGTGGATTGACGATAGCACCACCTATCGGAACCATAAGAAAAATCTCCGTGTCTCCAAATTGCGTTTGCTCTTCACAATCCCTCCTTTACTATATGTGCAATTTACTTTCCGCTGCCCCATACTCTAGAATTGCATGTGTAGTATGTTGCTCGACTTGTTTGCATGATGCTTGACTTGATCTTCATTGTGAACTTGATTAAAACCTTGTTCTAATCTAAAGGCATAAACTTTTATCTTGTCGAGTTGTCTAATCACCCCCCCTCTAGACACTCTTGCCTTCAACGATCCTACACTACCACGACGACGTCCGCCTCGACGACGTCCGCCTCGACTCGCGTTACGCTAAGAAAGGGTGGCACTGGTGTCACGTGCTCGTCTCGGCGTCCGTCGTTGCTACCGCGACGACGTCCGCCTCGACTCGCATTACGCTAAGACAGGTGGCAATGGTGTCACGTGCTCGTCTCGGCATCCGTCGTCGCTACGCGGCGACATCCGCTCGACTTCGCGTTACGCTAAGATAGGGTGGCAATGGTGTCACGTGCTGCGTCTCGGCGTCGTCGTTGCGCTACGCGGCGGCGTCCGCCTCGACTCTCGTTACGCTAAGACAGGGAGGCAATGGTGTCGCGTGCTCGTCTCGGCGTCCGTCGTCGCTACCGTGACATCGTCCGCCTCGACTCGCGTTACGCTAAGACAGGGAGGCAATGGTGTCACGTGCTCGTCTCGGCGTCCGTCGTCGCTACCGCGACGACGTCCGCCTCGACTCGCGTTACGCTAAGACAGGGTGGCAATGGTGTCACGTGCTTGTCTTGGCGTCCGTCGTCGCTACCGCGACGACGTCCGCCTCGACTCGCGTAACGCTAAGACAGGGTGGCACTGGTGTCACGTGCTCGTCTCGGCGTCCGTCGTCGCTACCGCGACGACGTCCGCCTCGACTCGCGTTACGCTAAGACAGGGTGGCAATGGTGTCACGTGCTCGCGTCTCGGCGTTAAATCGTTGCTACCGCGACGACGTCGCCTCGACTTCGCGTTACGCTAAGACAGGGTGGCATCGGGTGTCACGTGCTGCGTCTCGGCGTCCGTCGTCGCTACCGCGGCGGCGTCCGCCGACTTCGCGTTACGCTAAGACAGGGGCAACGGGTGTCCGCAGCTGCGTCTCGGCGTCCGTCGCCGCTACCGCGACGACGTCGCCTCGACTTCGCGTTACGCTAAGACAGGTGGCAACGGTGTCACGTGCTGCGTCTCGGCGTCGCGTCGTCGCTACCGTGGACGACGTCCGCCACAACTCGCGTACGCTAAGGCGGGTGGCACTGGTGTCACGTGCTTGTCTCGGCGTCCGTCGCCGCTACCGCGACGACGTCCGCCTCGACTGGCGTTACACTAAGACAGGGTGGCAATGGTGTCACGTGCTCGTCTCGGCGTCCATCGTCGCTACCGCGACGACGTCCGCCTCGACTCGTGTTACGCTAAGACAGGGAGGCATTGGTGTCACGTGCTCGTCTCGGCGTCCGTCGTCGCTACCGCGACGACGTCCGCCTCGACTCGCGTTACGCTAAGATAGGGTGGCACTGGTGTCACGTGCTCGCGTCTCGGCGTCGCCGTCGCTACGCAACAACGTCCGCCTCGACTTCGCGTTACGCTAAGACAGGGAGGCAATGGTGTCACATGCTGCGTCTCGGCGTCGTCGTCGCTACGCGGCGTCGTCGCCCTCGACTTCGCGTTACGCTAAGACAAGGAGGCAATGGTGTCA
The DNA here is from genome assembly GCA_021437245.1 of Aegilops speltoides. Taxonomy (NCBI): domain Eukaryota; kingdom Viridiplantae; phylum Streptophyta; class Magnoliopsida; order Poales; family Poaceae; genus Aegilops; species Aegilops speltoides. The sequence continues at coordinate 8,110 of JAHHZJ010003939.1, read as the reverse complement.
CGTGCTTGTCTCGGCGTCCGTTGTCTCTACCGCGACGACGTCCGCCTCGACTCCGCGTTACGCTAAGACAGGTGGCAATGGTGTCACGTGCTTGTCTCGGCGTCCGTCGTCGCTACCGCGGCGGCGTCGCCTCGACTTCGCGTTACGCTAAGAGAGGGTGGCACTGTTTTCAAGTGCTTCGTCTCGGCGTCCGTCGTCGCGTAACGTCGCTACCGCGACGACGTCCGCCTCGACTCGCGTTACACTAAGACAGGGAGGCAATGGTGTCACGTGCACGTCTCGGCGTCCGTCATCGCTACCGCGACGACGTCCGCCTCGACTCGCGTTACGCTAAGACAGGGTGGCAACAGTGTCACGTGCTCGTCTCGGCGTCCGTCGTCGCTACCGTGACGACGTCCGCCACGACTCGCGTTACGCTAAGACGGGGTGGCACTGGTGTCACGTGCTTGTCTCGGCGTCCGTCGTCGCTACCGCGACGACGTCCGCCTCGACTGGCGTTACACTAAGACAGGGTGGCAATGGTGTCACGTGCTCGTCTCGGCGTCCATCGTCGCTACCGCGACGACGTCCGCCTCGACTCGCGTTACGCTAAGACAGGGAGGCACTGGTGTCACGTGCTCGTCTCGGCGTCCGTCGTCGCTACCGCGACGACGTCCGCCGACTTCGCGTTACGCTAAGACAGGAGGCAATGGTGTCACGTGCTGCGTCTCGGCGTCGTCGTCGCTACGCGACGACGTCCTCCTCGACTTCGCGTTACGCTAAGACAGGTGGCAATGGTGTCACGTGCTTGTCTTGGCGTCCGTCGTCGCTACCGCGGCGACGTCCGCCTCGACTTCGCGTAAGAAGAAGGTGGCATCAGGTGTCACGTGCTGTCTCGGCGTCCGTCGTCGCTACGCGGCGACGTCCGCCGACTTCGCGTTACGCTAAGACAGGGTGGCAATGGTGTCACGTGCTGCGTCTCGGCGTTAAATCGTTGCTACCGCGGCGATATCCGCCTCGACTTCGCGTTACGCTAAGACAGGGTGGCACTGGTGTCACGTGCTGCGCTCTCGGCGTCGTCGTCGCTACCACGGCGGCGTCCGCCTCGACTTCGCGTTACGCTTAAGACAGAAAAAACGGTGTCACGTGCGTCTCGGCGTCCGTCGTCGCTACCGCGACGTCCGCCTAGTCTCGCGTTACGCTAAGACAGGGTAACAGCGTGTCACGTGCTCGTCTCGGCGTCGTCGTCGCTACCGTGGCGGCGCCCGCCACGACTTCGCGTTACGCTAAGACGGGTGGCACTGGTGTCACGTGCTTGTCTCGGCGTCGTCGTGCGCTACGCGACGACGTCCGCCTCGACTCGCGTTACACTAAGACAGGGTGGCAATGGTGTCACGTGCTGCGTCTCGGCGTCCATCGTCGCTACGCGACGACGTCCGCCGACTTCGTGTTACGCTAAGACAGGGAGGCACTGGTGTCACGTGCTTGTCTCGGCGTCCGTCGTCGCTACCGCGACGACGTCCGCCTCGACTCGCGTTACGCTAAGATAGGGTGGCACTGGTGTCACGTGCTCGTCTCGGCGTCCGTCGTCGCTACCGCAACAACGTCCGCCTCGACTCGCGTTACGCTAAGACAGGGAGGCAATGGTGTCACATGCTCGTCTTGGCGTCCGTCGTCGCTACCGCGACGTCGTCCGCCTCGACTCGCGTTACGCTAAGACAGGGAGGCAATGGTGTCACGTGCTCGTCTCGGCGTCCGTTGTCTCTACCGCGACGACGTCCGCCTCGACTCGCGTTACGCTAAGACAGGGTGGCAATGGTGTCACGTGCTTGTCTCGGCGTCCGTCGTCGCTACGCGGCGTCGTCCCGACTTCGCGTTACGCTAAGACAGGGTGGCACTGTTTTCAAGTGCTTGTCTCGGCGTCGTCGTCGCTACCGCGGCGACGTCGCCTCGACTTCGCGTTACGCTAAAGACAGGTGGCATCAGTGTCACGTGCTTGTCTCGGCGTCCGTCGTCGCTACGCGGCGACGTCGCCTCGACTTCGCGTTACACTAAGACAGAGGAGGCAATGGTGTCACGTGCGTCTCGGCGTCATCGCCGCTACGCGGACGTCGTCGCCTCGACTTCGCGTTACGCTAAGACGAGGTGGCAACGCGGTGTCACGTGCTCGTCTCGGCGTCGTCGTCGCTACCGTGGCGGCGTCCGCCACGACTTCGCGTTACGCTAAGACGGGTGGCACTGGTGTCACGTGCTTGTCTTGGCGTCCGTCGTCGCTACGCGGCGACGTCCGCCGATCTGGCGTTACACTAAGACAGGGTGGCAATGGTGTCACGTGCTCGTCTCGGCGTCCATCGTCGCTACCGCGACGACGTCCGCCTCGACTCGTGTTACGCTAAGACAGGGAGGCACTGGTGTCACGTGCTCGTCTCGGCGTCCGTCGTCGCTACCGCGACGACGTCCGCCTCGACTCGCGTTACGCTAAGATAGGGTGGCACTGGTGTCACGTGCTCGTCTCGGCGTCCGTCGTCGCTACCGCAACAACGTCCGCCTCGACTCGCGTTACGCTAAGACAGGGAGGCAATGGTGTCACATGCTCGTCTCGGCGTCCGTCGTCGCTACCGCGACGTCGTCCGCCTCGACTCGCGTTACGCTAAGACAGGGAGGCAATGGTGTCACGTGCTCGTCTCGGCGTCCGTTGTCGCTACCGCGACGACGTCCGCCTCGACTCGCGTTACGCTAAGACAGGGTGGCAATGGTGTCACGTGCTTGTCTCGGCGTCCGTCGTCGCTACCGCGACGACGTCCGCCTCGACTCGCGTTACGCTAAGACAGGGTGGCACTGGTGTCACGTGCTCGTCTCGGCGTCCGTCGTCGCTACCGCGACGACGTCCGCCTCGACTCGCGTTACGCTAAGACAGGGTGGCACAGGTGTCACGTGCTTGTCTTGGCGTCGTCGTCGCTACGCGACGACGTCCGCCTCGACTCGCATTACACTAAGACAGGGAGGCAATGGTGTCACGTGCGCGTCTCGGCGTCATTCGCGCTACCGCGACGACGTCGCCTCGACTTCGCGTTACGCTAAGACAGGTGGCAATGGTGTCACGTGCTCGCGTCTCTCGGCGTCGTCGTCGCTACCGTGACGGCGTCCGCCACGACTCGCGTTACGCTAAGACGGGGTGGCACTGGTGTCACGTGCTTGTCTCGGCGTCCGTCGTCGCTACGCGACGGCGTCCGCCTCGGCCGCGTTAAACTAAGACAGGTGGCAATGGTGTCACGTGCTGCGTCTCGGCGTCCATCGTCGCTACGCGGCGACGTCCGCCGACTTCGTGTTACGCTAAGACAGGGAGGCACTGGTGTCACGTGCTCGTCTCGGCGTCGTCGTCGCTACGCGGCGGCGTCGCCTCGACTTCGCGTTACGCTAAGATAGGATGGCACTGGTGTCACGTGCTCGTCTCGGTGTCCGTCGTCGCTACCGCAACAACGTCCGCCTCGACTCGCGTTACGCTAAGACAGGGAGGCAATGGTGTCACATGCTCGTCTCGGCGTCCGTCGTCGCTACCGCGACGTCGTCCGCCTCGACTCGCGTTACGCTAAGACAGGAGGCAATGGTGTCACGTGCTCGTCTCGGCGTCCGTTGTCGCTACCGCGACGACGTCCGCCTCGACTCGCGTTACGCTAAGACAGGGTGGCGGTGTCACGTGCTTGTCTCGGCGTCCGTCGTCGCTACCGCGACGACGTCCGCCTCGACTCGCGTTACACTAAGACAGGAGGCAATGGTGTCACGTGCACGTCTCGGCGTCGTCGCCGCTACCGCGACGGCGTCCGCCGACTTCGCGTTACGCTAAGACGAGGTGGCAATAGTGTCATGTGCTCGTCTCGGCGTCCGTCGTCGCTACCGTGACGACGTCCGCCACGACTTCGCGTTACGCTAAAGACGGGTGGCACTGGTGTCACGTGCTTGTCTCGGCGTCCGTCGTCGCTACGCGGACGACGTCCCTCGCCGATCGCGTTACACTAAGACAGGGTGGCAATGGTGTCACGTGCTGCGTCTCGGCGTCCATCGCCGCTATACGCGGCGGCGTCCCTCGACTTCGTGTTACGCTAAGACAGGAGGCACTCAGGTGTCACGTGCTGCGTCTCGGCGTCCGTCGTCGCTACGCGGCGGCGTCCGCCTCGACTTCGCGTTACGCTAAGATAGGATGGCACTGGTGTCACGTGCTGCGTCTCGGTGTCCGCGTCGCTACCGCAACAACGTCGCCTCGACTTCGCGTTACGCTAAGACAGGGAGGCAATGGTGTCACATGCTGCGTCTCGGCGTCCGTCGTCGCTACGCGGCGTCGTCGCCTCGACTTCGCGTTACGCTAAGACAGGAGGCAATGGTGTCACGTGCTCGTCTCGGCGTCCGTTGTCTCTACTCGCGACGACGTCCACCTCGACTTCGCGTTACGCTAAGACAGGTGGCAATGGTGTCACGTGCTTGTCTCGGCGTCCGTCGTCGCTACGCGACAACGTCCGCCTCGACTTCGCGTTACGCTAAGACGAGGTGGCACTTTGTTTTCAAGTGCTCGTCTCAGCGTCCGTCGTCGCTACGCGACGACATCCGCCTCGACTTCGCGTTACGCTAAGACAGGTGGCATGGTGTCACGTGCTTGTCTCGAGTCCGTCGTCGCTACACGGCGGCGTCGCTCGACTTCGCGTTACACTAAGACAGGGAGGCAATGGTGTCACGTGCTGCGTCTCGGCGTCCGTCGTCGCTACGCGGCGGCGTCGCCCGACTTCGCGTTACACTAAGACAAGGAGGCAATGGTGTCACGTGCTCGTCTCGGCGTCCGTCGTCGCTACCGCGACGACGTCCGCCTCGACTCGCGTTACGCTCAGACAGTGTCGGTGTACTAAAGTAGGGGTACCTTAGTACCCGATCCGGTGCACGGACGATCGCGAACCAGCGGCAAGGCTTGCGGGCGCCCGCCAAGACCCTCCATCACACTCTGCTACGCTTCAAGAACAAAGTATTAACCAAAGAAAACGAAGGCCCGGCAAGAGGAGCTTGCGGGAACGCCGCCAAGGCATCTCGAAGACTTGCGCGGCGCCCGCGTGCCCGGCAAGAAGGCCCGGCGGCAGCAAGCTTGCCGCCCGACAAGAAAAGGGCGCGGCAAGGCACTTGTCGCGGCAAGGCTGCCACCGGACTCCAGCGCATCCCGCGACGTGTCATCACAAGGCCATCCCAAGGGCACGTGGCGAGCGCAAGCGCAACCATGCGAGGCAAGGTGGCAAGCGGAGTGACAGAACGCCATCGTGGCAACGGTGGCTCACTTAACACTCACTCTCTGCCTTTGTTGGGGCGACCGGACGGGCATTAAATGCCCTTGTCCCCTGCCGTCAGAGTTAGGTAGGGGTCACTGTTGGTCACTGTTGTACCAACCTGCGATTTTACCTTTCTACCCCCTCTTCCTACGCTGCCACCTGTGGATGACCTCTTCAGAGTATAAAAGGGAGGCCCATGCGCACGTAGAAGGGGTTCGGTCCATTCGACACCCACAACACCACCATACGCTCGCAGGCTCGAGCAAGATCAAATACAATCACCAAAGCAGCAGTATGGGTTTTATCTCTCCGGAGAGCCCCGAAGCTGGGTAAATAATTGCCCGTCTCCCCCGCGCGCTCGACCACGATCTGCTCTGCGCACTACCTCCGCTCCCTTGCCGGACTAGAAAGGGGCCCCCGTGCCCCATAGGTGCTCGAGGCCACAGGCAGACACGGCCCCGACATCTTTGGCGCGCCTTGTAGGGGGTCGCGTCGAGGTCGTGAGCATCTAATCCGGTCTCCACGCGCGCTGCATCAACGCCTTCATCAACATGCCACCGAAGAAGAAGGCTTCGGAGGTGGCCGCTCCGTCTACATCAATTCCACCACCACCGCCGGAGCAAACAGGCGGTGGAGTGGACGCCGGTGGAGGAGCGGGCGCCGACGGTGGGACTCACGTCGTCACCAGATCCAAAACAAGGCCCATAGCGTCGGCGACCGTGCAGACACCGCACCCTTCCCGGAGGTGCAAGGTCGATAACGCCCGGTGCTCCTAGCACCGTGCTCGCATTGGAGCAAGGCCAAGCTGGTGGGTCGCGGGACGCTCGAGGTCAGCATGCGCGCCCGCATGCTGGCGCGAGCGAGGTACGGTCGCCCGGACGGGGTGTTGCACCTCCCAACCCGATTGGGAGTCCCAGCACATCCCGTTCCTCGCGCCGCTCGTCGCCACCGCCACCCAAGACAGCCGAGGAAGCGCTGGCCCGAGCCCAGCTGCTACTAGACTACCCTCCGGCGCCGCACAAGATCGACGACTGGAGGATGACCATTTATAGCCTAATCGGCTTCGCCAGCGGCGACAAGCCCAGCGATCGAGCGTCGAGGCCCGGCAAGACGATCGGCGCGAGGCGGTGCCGACAAGACCGGCTGGGGTGCCACCTCCGTGCGCTCGAGCCCCGAGGCCAAGATCGCCACTCGCCGGGCCAACCCCGCGCCGACTCCACCGCGTCGTCGGACCCACGAACTCGCCGTGATCAGCGCCACGTTCTCCAAGAACGGCAACATGAAAACCTTCGCACCGCGCCAAAGCGCGAAGGGAAGCGGCGTCAATCGACCAGCGGCTGGGCCCATGTCGACATGCATGCACCGGGGGATCGGGCGACTTGTCGTCGCGGCAGGTTGCCTGTGTTCACCCGTGAGTCTGCGGCAAGTCCATGGCCCAAGACCAAGAACTTCAAGCCCGACGTACCCGAGAAATATGATGGCAGGATACATCCGTCAGAGTTCCTCAGCATCTACACCATCGCGGTGCAGGCTGCCGGAGGGCGCGACGAGAAGATCCTTGCCAACTACTTCCGCTGGTACTCAAGCCCAACGTCGGATCTTGGCTCATGCACTTGCCGGACGGCTCCATCTCTTCATGGGCGGACTGTGTCATCGGTTTGTCGGCGCCTTCACGGTGACCACAAACCCATGGCGAAAGCGACCGCATTTGCTCGTCCGGAAGGAAGGGAGCCCTAACGCGCAAGTACATCTGAGATTCAGCCAAGTGCAGCGCAACATCCCAGAGCGTCCACCCTGCCATGTTATCGGCGCGTTCCACGTAACGTCGCAACGCAGGATGAGGGAGGAGATGGCGATGAGCAAGATCGAGAGATGTCGATGAGCTCTATGCTCTGGCCGACAAGTGTGCGGGCTGAGGAAGGAGGAAAATTCGAAGAGTTTGCAGGAGCGAAGGATCGGCGGTGAGGAGGACGCCGCCCGGCAAGGAAGAACCGGGGCGGAACAACAGGAAGAGATAGGCTAAGGATGTGCTGGCGTTGAGCATTCCGCAACGGAGGCAGTTCCGACAAGGCCAAAGCCGATGACTCGGCGAGGCCGTCGTAGCTGCCGACAAGCGAGATAGCTCCGCAAGCGGTATTGCAAGATCTACCGTACCAAGGGCCATGATCTCCAAACCTGCAAGAAAGTGGAGCAGATGGCGGAGCTACAAAAAGCTGAGTCTGGCGCCGACAAGGAGAGGGCCCAGGAGGCGGCGGAGGATCCGCAAGAAACCTCCCGTCCGGGAGGGCACCATGCACAAGGCCAAGCCGCGGCAAGGAGACGAGCCTCCCGGGGTCGCGACAAGGATGAGGATGAACATGAGGAAGATGAAATGGAGGAAGATGAGGCGAAGACCAAGAGTTTGAGAAGGCAATAGAGGTGCTATCGTCGGCGGCGGCGCCTCGCACGCCTCGCACCGCCAACACAAGCGGTGGGTGCGAGAGGTAAATCTTCTTGAAGCCGTCCGTCGAGTCGCAAGAAGCCCCTGAAGTGGTCCGCCGCCCATCGCTTTCGGCGTTGAGGATCATCGATCGCGTCACATGGTCAGGTGCTTGCCGATGTTGGTCTCACCAACAATCCGCAAGCTCAAAGTCACGAAGATGTTGGTTGACGACGGGGCCGGCCTGAACCTGATTTCCTCCGCAGTGCTCAAGAAACTCCAAATCCCCGACAGCGAGCTCGAAGAAACTGGTACATTTCAAGGGATAAACCCGGGAAGGAGCAAGCCAAAGGGGAAGATCACACTGCCAGTGACGTTTGGTAGCGAGCTGAATTTCGTGACGTAGAAA
>JAHHZJ010003938.1:0-49909 GCA_021437245.1 Aegilops speltoides | reverse complement strand
GGAAGAAGTGCGATCACTCGCAAAATAATTTGCCGGAAAAGATTCCTCTCATAGGGACCGGATATATGGCAAGGAGAAATGGGTATTTTAGAATATGCAAACGTTATGAAAATAATACCATCGTAAAGGGATCAACGAACAGAGAACATGAGCGCTGGAATCACCTCAATCGGAGTTACAGTGAAAAGTTGTGGCCGCTCGCTTGTTAGGCGTAAATCGAATAAAAATCTACCCATTGGTGCCGCTAACGGTGAACATTCACAATCTAAAGGATTCGACTTTTGGGTTGAAAAAGAGAAAACACATTCGATGGATACGCCTTTATAATATCGAAACATATTCGAAAGGTAAGCAGAGGAGTACACTTTCATTAACCAAGAAGCATACCTCAAGTGCGCCCACTAATCCGATGTAGCGGGCTGGTCCACACCCTTCGTGTTGACAGTGGGGCCAAGACTCTTCTCTCCCTCCTCCTCTTCTTATTTCTCCTCCTCTTTCCTGACTTGATGGCGAGGGCGTCCAGCTCCGGATCGCAGTCCCGACGCTCCGATGAGCTGCAGGCTGCAACAAGACGAAGAGGTCAGGGCGTGAGCGGAAGTGCGGCGACGAGTGGCGACAGAGGATGGCAGGGCTCGGGCGATTAGGGTGGCTCCGCAGGAAATGGGCAGAGACGAGCTAGGGAGCATCTCCGAGAGTGGCACGCCTCAGGGGAGGCTCCATCCACCGGGATGGAGGAATGCAAGGAGAGATGGTGGTTAGGGCGGGCGCAGCTAAATTGGCTGCCTGCCGAGGGATTTAGCCAGCGTGGTACTGGAGTGCTCCGGAGGGAGAGGAGAAGGCTAAGAATGTTGGGGCTGCTCTGGCTGACTTTATAGCCGAGGCGAGGAGGACCCGAGCCGGTTGCCGCTGGTCGAGTCCGCCAGGGCTCGCGCTGGCTCAGAGGTCATGGGGGCACGGAACGTGATGAGGGGGAGCGACGAAGGTCACAGAGTCGAGCAACGCCAACAGTCACGGGTAGAAGAGGACAAGGAGGAGGAAGACGACATCCTCACGAAAAGGCATCAGGCGGGCGATGGGGACGACTGCTCGGGGAAGAAATCAAGGGGAGAGGGATCCAGGTAAGACAACATCGAGACGAGTTGTTGGACATGCTTGACAAGACAAGGCTCACGGAGCAAGCCTACCTATGTCAATAAAGTGGCTAGACCACTATTTTGGCCGGCACCACTGTGGTCACCGAGGAGTCCTCGATTAGGGGTATCCTGACAGCCGACTATATATCTGTGGGAACGAGCGAAATTCAAAATTTTCACGATCACCAAGATCAATCTATGGAGTAATCTAGCAACAAGGGAAGGAGAGTGCATCTACATACCCTTGTAGATCGCTAAGCGAATCGCTCAAGTGAACGGGTCGATGGAGTCGCACTGCCGTGATCCAAATCATCAAGATCCTAGTGCCGAATGGACGGCACCTCCGCTGCTCAACACACGAGACAGCTCAGGACGCTCCTCCTTGATCCAGCAAGGGAGAGGAGAAGTTGAGGGAGATCTCCGCAGCACGACGGCGTGGTGGTGGAGCTTGCGCTTCTCCCAGAGCTTGCAAGCACTCACGGAGGAGGAGGAGGTGTCGGAGGGAGAGGGCTGCGCCAGGAAGGGTGAAGCCCCATGCACCTCCCACTATATATAGGGTGGAGGGGCTGATTTCTTGCCCTCCAAGTCCATTGGGCGTTGGGAAAGGTGGAGGAAAGAAATCCCATCATTTCCTTCCCCACCCATTGTTATCCCTTTTTAGGGATCTTGATCTTATCCCTTCAGATATGATCTTATTCCTTCTAAGGGGGATCTTGTGCGCTTTGACTAGGGTGTGGGCCTTGCCCCCACTACTCACGCTCATGTGGGTCCCCCATGCAGTGGGCCCCACCGAACCTTCTAGAACCTTCCGCATAACTCAAAAATCCTTAACATTTTCCGTACAAAATAGGACTTCCCATATATAAATCTTACCACGACCATTCAAACTCCTCGTGACATCCGGATCTCATCCGGACTCAACAACATTCGTAATCGCACACTAATTCCCATAACAACTCTAGCGCCACCGAACCTTATGTGTAGACCCTACGGGTTCGAATCATGCATATGACCGAGACAACTCTTCGCCAATAACCAACATGGATCCGATACCCATGTTGCTCCCACATGTTCCATGATGATCTCATCGTATGAACCACGATGTGAGGATTCAATCAATCCCGCATTCAATTCCCTTTGTCTAGCGGTATAGTACTTGCCCGAGATTCGATCGTCGATATCCCGATACCTTGTTCAATCTCGCTACGGAAAGTCTCTTTACTGCTCGAACACATCATCCCATGATCAACCCTTGGTCACATTGTGCACATTATGATGATGTCCTACCGAGTGGGCCCAGAGATACCTCTCCATCACACGGAGTGACAAATCCCAGCCTCGATTCGTACAACCCAATAGACACTTTCGAGATACCCAGAGTGTACCTTTATAGCCACCCGCCATTGCCAGACATTTGGTACACCCAAAGCATTCCTACGGCATCCGGAGTTGCACAATCTCATGGTCTAAGGAAATGATACTTGACATTAGAAAAGCTTTAGCATACTTAACTACACAATCTTTGTGCTAGGCTTAGGATTGTCTTGTCCATCACATCATTCTCCTAATGATGTGATCCCGCTATCAACGACATCCAATGTCCATGGTCGGAAACCGTAACCATCTATTGATCAACGAGCTAGTCTACTAGAGGCTTACTAGGACATGGTGTTGTCTATGTATCCACACATGTATTCCGAAGTTTCCTATCAATACAATTATAGCATGGATAATAAACGATTATCATGAACAAGGAAATATAATAATAATAACTAATTTATTATTGCCTCTAGGGTATATTTCCAACATATACTTTGTCCGCACTATAGGACCGTGAAGATACAAGACTCAAGACTTCGGCCCCGTGTCCGGATTGACTCTCCTTATGCGTGAAGACAAGCTTACGTATTCGGATATTATATTTCCTTCTTGTAACCGACAGTAAACCCTAGCCCTCCGTGTCTATATAAACCGGAAGGTTTAGTCCTTAGAGGGACGATGACATTATCATAATCATCATAGGTCGGCTTCTAGGGTTTAGCCTCTATGATCTCGTGGTAGATCAACTTGTACTACTCATATCATCAATATCAATCAAGCAGGAGGTAGGGTTTTACCTCCATCGAGAGGGCCCAACCTGGTAAACATTGTGTCCCTTGCCTCCGTTACCATTAGCCTAAGACGCACGTATCGACCCCTACCCGAGATCCGCCGGTTTTGACAATCGACATTGGTGCTTTCATTGAGAGTTCCTCCGTCGTCGCCGCAAGGTTTGATGGATCCTCTAATTATCAACAACAACACGGTTCACGGTGAGACTTTTCTTCTCTAACAGATCTTCATGTTCGGGCGGTTCGATCATGGGCCAATTCGCTGGCTATCTCGGAGCAGATCGACAACCGTGTCCCTCGCCACCGTGTCAGTTTGAAACTTGAACTACACGGCCGATATGCGCGAGACTTGATCTTCAACGGATTCGGCTCGCACCAGAGCTGCCGATACATCGACGAGCACGGCCTAGACCGTTGTCGGACAATGCTCGACATCGGCCCTAAAGGAGCCACTGGACCTAAATCCGGAGAAGATTGCGGTTGGGGAACGAGTAATTTCAAAAAATTCCTACGCACACACAAGATCATGGTGATGCATAGCAACGAGAGGGAGAGTGTTGTCCACGCACCCTCAGAGACCGAAAGTGGAAGCGCTAGAACAACGCGGTTGATGTAGTCGACGCCTTCACGGCCCGACCGATCAAGCACCAAACCACGACACCTCCGAAGTTCTAGCACACGCTCAGCTCGATGACGATCCCCGACCGATCCAGCAGAATGTCGGGAAGAATTCCACAAGACGACGGCATGGTGACGATCTTGATGTTCTATCACACAGGGCTTCGCCTAAGCACCGCCACAATATTATCGAGGACTATGGTGGAGGGGGCACCGACACGGCTAAGAGATCAAGAGATCAATTGTTGTGTCTATGGGGCCCCCTCCTCGTGATATAAAGGAGCCAAGGGGGCCGCCAAGGGGTGGCCGCCAAGGAGGGGCGGGGGCCCAACCCCAATCGGGAGTAGGACTCCTCCTTCCTATTTGGAGTAGGAGAGGGAAGGAAGGAGGAGGGAGAGAAGGAAAGGGGCGCCGCCTCCCAATGTCTTATTCAGCTTGGGGGCGCCCAGCCCTTGCTTCTCCTCCTCCTTTCCACTAAGGCCCAATAAGGCCCATATACCTCCCGGGGTTCCGTAACCTCCCTGAGATCCGATTGTCCCAATCTCACCCGAACCTTCCGATATCCAAATATAGGCTGTCCAATATATCAATCTTTATGTCTCGACCATTTCGAGACTCTCGTCATGTCCGTGATCACATCCGACTCAACAACCTTCGTACATCAAAACTCATAAACTCATAATAAAACCGCCATCTAAACCTTGTTGCAAGGGACTCTACGGGTTCGAGAACTATGTAGACATGACCTAGAACTGCTTCCGTCAATAACCAATAGCGGAACCTCGATGCTCATATTGGCTCCTACATATTCTACTTAATATCTTTATCGGTCAAACCGCATAACAACATACATTGTTCCTTTGTCATCGGTATGTTACTTGCCCGAGATTCGATCGCTTATCTCAATACCTAGTTCAATCTCGCTATCGCAAGTCTCTTTACTCAGAACGTAATGCATCATTCCATAACTAACTCATTAGCTACATTGCTTGCAAGGCTTATAGTGATGTGCATTACCGAGAGGGCCCAGAGATACCTCTCCGACAATCGGAGTGACAAAACCTAATCTCAATACGCCAACTCAACATGTACCTTTGGAGACACCTCAGAGCTCCTTTATAATCACCCAATTACGCTAGACGCTTGGTAGCACACAAAGTGTTCCTCCGTAAACGGAGTTGCATAATCTCATAGTTGTAGGAACTTGTATAAGTCATGAAGAAAGCAATAGCAACATACTAAACGATCAAGTGCTAAGCTAACGGAATGGGTCAAGTCAATCACATCATTCTACTAATGATGTGATCCCGTTAATCAAATGACAACACATGTCTATGGTTAGGAAACATAACCATCTTTGACTAATGAGCTAGTCAAGTAGAGGCACACTAGTGACATTAAGTTTGTCTATGTATTCACACATGTATCATGTTTCCGGTTAATACAATTCTAGCATGAATAATAAACATTTATCATGATATGAGGAAATAAATAATAACTTTATTATTGCCTCTAGGGCATATTTCCTTCAGTCTCCCACTTGCACTAGAGTCAATAATCTAGATTACACATTAATGATTCTAACACCCATGGAGTCTTGGTGTTGATCATGTTTTGCTCGTGGAAGAGGCTTAGTCAACGGGTCTACAACATTCATATCCGTATGTATCTTGCAAATCTCTATGTCTTCCACCTGGACTTGGTCCCGGATGTAATTGAAGCGTCTCTTTATGTGCTTGGTCCTCCTGTGAAATCTGGATTCCTTTGCCAAGGCAATTGCACCAGTATTGTCACAGAAGATCTTCATTGGTCCTGATGCACTAGGTATGACACCTAGATCGGAAATGAACTCTTTCATCCGCATTCTTCATTTGCTGCTCCAAGCAGCTATGTACTCCGCTTCGCATGTAGATCCCGCCACGACGCTTTGTTTAGAACTGCACCAACTCACAGCTCCACCATTTAATATAAACACGATCCGGTTTGCATTTAGAATCGTCCGATCGTGTCAATGCTTGCATCGACGTAACCATTTACGACTAGCTCTTTGTCACCTCCATAAACGAGAAACATATCCTTAGTCCTTTTCGTATTTCAGGATATTCTTGACCGCTGTCCAAAGGATCCACTCGATTACTTTGGTACCTACCGCCAAACTTATTGCTACATACGCCGTGTCCGGTACATAGAATTGCATACATGATAGAGTCTATGGTCAAGCATAGGAACATCTTTCATTTTCTCTATCTTCTCATTGTGGTCGGGCATTGAGTCCGACTCAACTTCACACCTTGTAATACAGGCAAGAACCCTTTCTTTGCCTCGATCCATTTTGAACTTTTTCAAAACTTTATCAAGGTATGTGCTTTGTGAAAGTCCAATTAAGCCGCCTTGATCTATCTCTATAGATCTTGATGCCCAATATGTAAGCAGCTTCACCGAGGTCTTTCATCGAAAAACTTTTATTCAAGTATCCCTTTATGCTATCCAGAAATTCTATATCATTTCCAATTAACAATATGTCATCTACATATAATATCGTAAATGCTACCGAGCTCCCACTCACTTTCTTGTAAATACAAAGCTTCCCAAAAGTCTCAGATAAAACCATATGCTTTGATCACACTATCAAAGCGCTTATTCCAACTCCGAGAGGCTTGCACCAGTCCATAAATGGATCGCCGAGCTTGCACACTTTGTTAGCACCTTTTGATCGACAAAACCTTCCGCTGCATCATATACAACTCTTCTTCCGTAAATCCATTCAGAATGCAGTTTTGACATCCATTTGCCAAATTTCATAATCATAAAATGCAGCAATTGCTAACATGATTCGGACAGACTTAAGCATCGCTATGGGTGAGAAAGTCTCATCGTAGTCAACCCCTTGAACTTGTCGAAAACCTTTCGCAACAAGTCGAGCTTTGTAGACGCTACATTACCATCAGCCGCCTTCTTCTTGAAGATCCATTTATTCTCGATGGCTTGCCGATCATCGGCAAGTCAACCAAAGTCCATACTTTGTTCTCATACATGGATCCTATCTCGATTTCATGTCTTCAAGCCATTTTATGAATCTGGCTCATCATCGCTTCCTCATAGTTCGTAGGTTCGCCATGGTCAAGTAACATGACTTCCGTAATAGGATTACCGCATCACTCGTGCGGATCTTACTCGTAGACCTACGAGGTTCGGTAGTAACTTGATCTCAAGTTTCATGATCATTATCATTAGCTTCCTCACCGATTGGTGTAGTTGTCACAGAACCGGTTCTTGTGATGAACTACTTTCCAATAAGGGAGCAGGTACAGTTACCTCATCAAGTTCTACTTTCCTCCCACTCACTTCTTTCGAGAGAAACTCCTCTAGAAAGGATCCGAATTTAGCAACAAAAATCTTGCCCTCAGATCTGTGATAGAAGGTGTACCCAATAGTCTCTTTTGGGTATCCTATGAAGACACATTCGATTTGGGTTCGAGCTTATCCGGTTGAAGTTTCTTCACATAAGCATCGCAGCCCCAAACTTTAAGAAATGACAACTTTGGTTTCTTGCCAAACCACAGCTCATAAGGCGCCGCCTCAACGGATTTTGATGGTGCCCTATTTAACGTGAATGCGCCGCCTCTAAAGCATAACCCCAAAATGATAGTGGTAAATCAGAAGAGACATCATAGATCGCACCATATCTAGTAAAGTACGACATAACGCTCGACACACCATTTCGCTGAGGTGTTCCGGTATGGAGTTGCTAAACTATTCCGCATTGCTTCAAATGTAAACCAAACTCAGAACTCAAATATTCTCCTCCACGATCGATCGTAGAAATTTCATTTTCTTGTTATGATGATTTTCCACTTCACTCTGAAATTCTTTGAACTTTTCAAATGTTTCAGACTTGTGTTTCATCAAGTAGATATACCCATATCTCGCTCAAATCATCTGTGAAGGTGAGAAAATAACGATTCCCACCATGAGCCTCAATATTCATTGACCACATACATCAAGATGTATGATTTCCAACAAATCGCTTGCTCGCCCATAGTTCCGAGAACGGCTTTTAGTCATCTTGCCCATGAGGCACGGTTCGCAAGTACCAAGTGATTCATAATCAAGTGATTCCGTAAGTCCATCAAGATGGAGTTTCTTCATGCGCTTTACACCAATATGACCCAAACGGCAAGTGACACAAATAAGTTGCACTATCATTATCAACTCTGATCTTTTGGCTTCAACATTATGAATATGTGTATCACTACTATCGAGATTTAATAAAAATAGACCACTCTTCAAGGGTGCATGACCATAAAAGATATTACTCATATAAATAGAACAACCATTATTCTCTCGATTTAAATGAATAACCGCTCAAGATCAAACAAGATCCAGATATAATGTTCATGCTTAACACCGCACCAAATAACAATTATTCAGGTCTAAAACTAATCCCGATGGTTGATGTAGAGGTAGCGTGTCACCGCGATCACATCGACTTTGGAACCATTTCCCACGCCGCATCGTCACCTCGCCCTTAGCCAATCATCGCTAATCCGTAGTCCCTGCTTCGAAGTTGCAAATATTAGCAATGTAACCAAGATCAAATACCCAAAAGCTATCATGCGGCATTAGTAAGGTACACATCAATAACATGTATATCACATATACCTTTGTTCACTTTTCCATCCTTCTTATCCGCCAAATACTTGGGGCAGCCTCCGCTTAGGTCCAAATACTTGCAAGAGAAGCACTCGGCCTCGTGCTTAGGTCCAGACTTGGGTTTCTTCTCTTGAGCAGAACTTGTTTGCTGGTCTTCTTGAAGTTCCCTTCTTCTTCCCTTTGCCCTTTTCTTGAAACTGGTGGTATTATTGACCATCAACACTTGATGCTCCTTCTGATTTCTACCTCCACAGCTTTTTAGATTGCAAGAGCTCGAATAGTCTTGTCCATCCCTTGCATATTATAGTTCATCACGAAGCTCTTGTAGCTTGGTGGCGTGATTGAAGAATTCTCAATGACACTATCATCGTGAAGATTAACTCCCAGTTGAATCAAGTGATTATTATACCTGCATATTTTGAGTATGTGTTCACCGACGTAACTATTCTCCTCCATCTTACAGCTATAGAATTTATTGGAGACTTCATATCTCTCAATCCGCATTTGCTTGAAATATTAACTTCAACTCCTCGAACATCTCATATGCTCCATGACGCTCAAAACGCCGTTGAAGACCCGCCCAAGCCGTAAGCATGGCACATCGAACTATCGAGTAGTCATCACTTTGCTCGCCAGACGTTTTAACGCCGCTGCCAGATCGCAGCAGTTCGACACCCAGCGGTGCTTCCAGGACGTAATTCTTCTGTGCAGCAATGAGGATAATCCTCAAGTTACGGACCCAGTCCGTGTAATTTCTACCATCATCTCTCAACTTAGCTTTCTCAAGGAACACATTAAATTCAATGGAACAACAGCATGACCCATCTATATACAACAAACATAGACAAGCAAAATACTATCACGTACTAAGTTCATGATGAATTTAAGTTCAATTAATCATATTACTAAAGAACTCCCACTTAGACAGACACCTCTCTAGTCATCTAAGTGATTACGTGATCCAAATCAACTAAACCATGTCCGATCATCACGTGAGATGGAGTAGTTTCAATGGTGAACATCACTATGTTGATCATATCTACTATATGATTCACGCTCGACCTTCGGTCTCCGTGTTCCGAGGCCATATCTCAGATATGCTAGGCTCGCAAGTTTAACATGAGTATTCCGCAGTGCAACTGTTTTGCACCCGCTGTATTTGAACATAGAGCCTATCACACCCGATCATCACGTGGTGTCTCAAAGACGAAGAACTTTCGCAACGGTGCATACTCATGGAGAACACTTCTTGATAATTAGTGAGATATCATCTTAAAATGCTACCGCCAATCAAAGAAAGATAAGATGCATAAAGGATAAACATCACATGCAATCAATATAAGTGATATGATATGGCCATCATCATCTTGTGCTTGTGATTCCATCTCAAGCACCGCCGTGATCACCATCGCCACCGGCGCGACACCTTGATCTCCATCGTAGCATCGTTGTCGCTTACGCCATCTATTACTTCTACGACTATCGCTACCGCTTAGTGATAAAGTAAAGCAGTTACAGGGCGTTTGCATTTCATACAATAAAGCGACAAACATATGGCTCCCGCCAGCTGCCGATAACTTCGTTACAAAACATGATCATCTCATACAATAAAATATAGCATCACATCTTGACCATATCACATCACAACATGCCCTGCAAAACAAGTTAGACGCCCTCTACTTTGTTGTTGCAAATTTTACGTGGCTGCTACGGGCTGAGCAAGAACCGTTTACCTACGATCAAAACCACAAGGATAGTTCGCCAAGTTAGTGCTGTTTTAACCTTCGAAGGACCGGGCGAGCCACACTCGGTTCCACTAAAGTTGGAGAAACAGACACCGCTTAGTCACCGTGTGCAAAGCACGGCGGTAAACCAGTCTCACGAAGCGCACGCTGTAATGTCACCCGGCCGCTTCATCCAACAATACCGCCAACCAAAGTGTGACATGCGGTAAGCAAGATGACTTGTATTGCCCACAACTTACTTGTGTTCTACTCGCATATAACATCAATGCATAAAACCTGGCTCGGATGCCACCGCTGGGGAACGAGTAATTTCAAAATTTTCCTACGCACACACAAGATCATGGTGATGCATAGCAACAAGAGGGGAGAGTGTTGTCCACGTACCCTCAGACCGAAAGCGGAAGCGTTATAACAACGCAGTTGATGTAGTCGTACGTCTTCACGGCCTGACCGATCAAGCACCGAAACTACGGCACCTCTGAGTTCTAGCACACGTTCAGCTCGACGACGATTCCCGAACTCCGATCCAGCAGAATGTCGGGGAAGAATTCCGTCAGCACGATGGCGTGGTGACGATCTTGATGTTCTACCATCGTAGGGCTTCGCCTAAGCACTGCTACAATATTATCGAGGACTATGGTGGAGGGGGCACCACACACGGCTAAGAGATCAAGAGATCAATTGTTGTGTCTATGGGGTGCCCCTCCCCGTGAGATATAAAGGAGCCAAGAGGAGGGGCCGCCAAGGGGGGCGCGCTTAAGGGGGAGTCCAACCCCAACCGGGAGTAGGACTCCCTTTCCTATTAGGAGTAGGAGAGGGGGAAGAGGGGGAGGAAGAAGGAAAGGGGGCCTCCTCAATTCGGATTGGGCTTGGGGCCCCCTCCTTGCTTCTTCTCCTCCTTTCCACTAAGGCCCAATAAGGCCCATATACCTCCCGGGGTACCGTAACCTCCCGGAGATCCCAGATTGTCCCAATCTCACCCGTAACCTTTCCGATGTCCAAATATAGTCGCCCAATATATCGATCTTTATGTCTCGACCATTTTGAGAATCCTCGCCATGTCCGTGATCACATCCGGATTCAAGAACCTTCGTACATCAAAACTCATAAACTCATAATAAAACCGCCAACTAAACCTTGTTATACAACATCATTTTACATAAGAGCACCATCCGACTACGGATGAAACACAAACGTAAACTCAAACGACATCCACTCGCTAGCCCAGGCCGACCGAACCTATCCTCGATCAAAGAAGAAGAAGAAGAAGAACTCCAAAACAAGCAAACATCGCCTCACGCCAGATCATCGCAAAACTCTGACTCGCAACGTTGTTGTAGTAACTGTGAGCCACGAGGACTCAAAGAATCCCAGTCGAGGCGCGATGCAGCGGGCGGCGTGGCGCGACCTCAGATCCGCGAGGAGGGAGATGAGGACGAGCGACGAGACGGCAGCGGTACCAACGCATTTGCAGGAGGCATGCTCTGGGTTCCGGCAACGGCGGGGTGAGCCTCGATCTCGATCTCGATCGGGAGGAGGCAGAGGGGAATCGGGGGGCAAGCAGTGGGGGCGTGAATCGGGGCCTAGGTTCGGCTCTATAGGCCGAGGGAGGGGCCGGGCTGGTGAGCCACACCGGCCGTCTGCCTGGCTTTTAAAGTGGGCCTTTTTTTTAGCTTTGTTTTCTCGCTTTTTGTGTTTTTCTTTTATTTATTTTCCTTTCTCGTTTTATTTAATTTAGGCATTTAAGTATTTTCTAAACATGTGCTTTCTTCACTATAATTACTCTGCGTATTTTGGCATGCATCAACATTTTTGTTTTAATGTTTTAAACTTTGTTGTTTGCATTTAATTCAAATTTGAATTTGGATCGGTTCTCAACTAACACGAGACTAGCAACAAGAATTGCGGACGTGGTTTCATTACCGAGGGTTACGGTAGACTTGATTATCCAAGCCACACCGAGACAAGAACATAGTCCGGATGATTTATGCATTCATCATCCCGAAACACGCTTTGAACGAGATAACCTCCACGTAGGCTTATGGCCACCGCAAGAAGTCTAAAGAAGGTATAACGGCTAAAGGTCAGATAGGAAATGCTCTATCGCAAATGGAATAAAGTGCTAGACATCGAAGAAAAAGTGGCGACGATCGCCATACAAAGATCTATCCAAAACGCAAGCGCTACTAATTTGACGACGAGGCCATTCCACCAAAGAACAACACGGCCAGGAGGCCGGACAAACCACTTCATAACCGCAACAGAGCAGCTACCAACGCCGCACACGATTTACGCGAGCTCCTAGATAAGAAAGCCGGCGCGGCTAGGTCCACCAATGGATCTAAAGGACACACCTAGCGCAGGACTATGGTCCCCAAAACAATCATACCAATCGGATACCAGGTCGGAATCAACACCGACACAACAACAAACCATGCACGCCACAACACGCCCGTGATACAGAGGGGCTGCTCATCCTCAGGCTTCAATCAAGAAGTATTAGACCATGAATTTCCTGTGGTCTTAAACTTAGAACATAGAGGCATACGACGAACTACGCAGACCTGTGGGTCCGGATCGAGGATTTTATCCCATATACACATGGCTTGTGGGATGACCTCCACGCCATCAAATACCTTACCCTGTTGAAGGCCAGCCGACACTAGCTGGAAAAGCCTCCCCAAAAATTCAATTGGAAGTTGGGAGGAACTCGAGGACGCCAAGGCCAATTTTCAAGGGATTATGGTCCGCCTCCGATGCGACGATTTAAGTCACATAATCCAACAGCCCGGAGAGTCCGCCTGAAGCTTTGGAATACCTCACTAAGAAGAATCAAATTGTCGATTGTCCGATTCCAAAGCCTTAGCGCCTTCAAACATAGCATATGGGACGCAGTGGTTTCGCGCACACCTCGCCAAGAAAAGCAAGGACAATCGCAGCCTTAATAAGTTTTATGACCCGCTTTTATGCTGGTGAAGATAGCTGTTGGGTTCAGAAGGCACCAGCCTCCAAGTACATCGGAAATAAGGATGTCATCGAAGCCACGGGCAATAAAACAAACGCCAAAACAAGGGAGAGAGCTCAAAGACAACGGTCAACGCCGATTCAGAGCTCTCAATTCGTTAATAAAAGAGGCCATTTAAAGGCAAAGAAGAGGACCGCCCATCCTAACAAAGTCTCGGATGATATGCTAAATTCATGGCACTTCGACAACCTGCTAACCACACTCACAGAGAGAAAAGGTTCAGCAGCCGCAAATTAAATGATTTAACACAAAGGAAGGAAACATCAAGCAAAGACGAGGATGAGCTCGCCAACCCAACACTAGGGGATGTAAAAAATTCCACCGTGAGGTAAAAATAGTAAACATGATCCACTCGACTCACACATCCACGAAGAAGCACGACGCGCCAGACGATACGCTTATAGAGCCCGTTGACTAAACTTAACCACTAGTCGGCTTGTCCGATCACTTTCGATCACACAGATCGCCGACTAGTATTCGCATGGAGGATCGATGGTGCTCACCCAATAATCGACGGATACCATCTTTACTTCACGCGCCCTCATGGACGGCGGCAGTCCTTAATCTAATATACCAGACACTATCCGGCAGATGGGGATAGACCCATCCGTAATCAGCCAAAGCAACACCACCTTTGAAGGGGTGATACCAGCGCCGGGCTCACGGTGGGCTCCATCATATCAGAGGTAACATTCGTTCCCCGCAACCCGTGGTTAAGAACTACCACCATCGCCGCCCCAAAGCGCTATCACGCATTGCCGAGAAGCATTTGCCCGCTTCAATGCAAGCATCAGACACGCCTACCTCACACTCAAGATGCCCGTCCACATGGCCATCACCGCTAACGGAAATACCGAAGCGCCTCATGCGCGAGGAACGCGACGGTTCTAACAGCCGACTTAAGTTGCTGCCTCTAATACCGAAAAGCATGACGGGTCGTTAAGACCACTTACACGATTAGACGAGTCCAAGAGTCCGGATAAACCCGAGCTAGGCACCATGTACGTGAATCCCATAGAGGACACCAGGCTATAGGTGCTTAATACAGCCCCAATGTTGGCTTGACCTTATTAACAGGCCAATGTCTTACACTTTTCCTATTCATCGTGACGCTTACGCTATATTCTTCTACATGAGTTTTTTCTTTTTATAGCACACAAATCATGCGATACCTTCCAGAAACGGACAACAGAGACAAAGGCGCAGACGCAAAGCAGGCCCCGCCAAAGGTTTCTTTAGATTAAGCCCTCAGATAAACTTTTTATTGTCTCTTGTTGTTTACACATCGCATGGGTACTTCTACCACGAGGGTACCGCCAAGCTATTGGCAGTTCGCCACGATGTATAATGCACGATTCGACATACTGTATACATAATGAAAGGGCATTCTTCAGCCCATTTTATGTTATAAAGTCCAATACTTCGGAGTGTTCGACGCCAAGAGTTTGGCCTTATATGCATCAGCCCGAATCATGTCTTTGGTTAAATGTTGGGTTTGCCTAGTTCGGCTCACGCTTATGTTCCATTCTTATCGCTAAGGCGCCAAAGGAGAACTACTATGATTGTGCTCGTTATTCGTGATGAGCACCTCAATAGAGAAAGTTTAAAACCGATCATTATGATACAGCGATAGACCGTTTCAACCACTCAAAGACTTATCGGAATCTTTTAGGATTTCGCCGCATTAACGGCGACCATTTTTCGGTCAGCGTACACGCCGCCGTATTTGGATGCACGCGAGGTACTATGGGCTATATAGTAGCCCCACTATCAAACTCCTATGGCTAAGGAACGTAGTTACAATCAGATAGTCCTCTGCTTAGTTCAACATGTGATCGCTTCCTTAATGGAACAAGACGTTGGATCAAGTGTGATTACGCAAATTTTTTCATAACACCGCATTGTATGCGTGGGGGCTGAAGCCAACGATCGCTAACTTTCGATTACATATATACTTAAAAACGATCGCACAAAGAGGTACAATAATACTTTCGCAAAAAAGTATAAATATAGCCTCATAATCAAAATAACATTATTTTTACAAAGACACGATTTGTCACCGAATATGACATTCTTCGAGCATCGCTACTTATTGCTTAGCACCCTTCGTTACTCCGCTTCCAAGTAGTGCTCGCCGATCCTCGCCTCCGCCGATTCGGGTCGCAATGATGGTGGCCTCCATATTCCGCCCAAGATGCTTTTAATGCGGCAAGCGCCATCCCAGCACCTCTATACACACCCCACTTCCTCATGGCATTGATCCGTGATACGCACCAAGGAGCTGTCGACAAAACCAAAATAATCGTCCCCTTGGGCCCTTTCGCCATAGATGGTCTACGCATGCATCGATTGCAAGACCGATGCCTATGAAGTCACCACAACAGCCATCTTCTCACCAATGGCAATGGGTCATGGAAGCATGGAATCGTGACCGTAACAGCTTCTTCACTTCTTATCATCTTGATCCTCAAAACTTGGCCGATCACCAGTACTTTTGCTGTCTGAGCACGTCTCCGCAGGACTGTGAGGCAATCCAGGGAGCATAATCGATCCAAAAACTTCATCCGCATTAAGTAGGGGTTTCCACCGCGATCTCCGCCAGCGGCTCCTCCCACGCATCCTGCCTCGCATCAGCGCCCTTGGTCAGATTGCGCCTTCTTCAGTCAGCTAAGTTCACCCGATTCTTCTCAAGGAGTTCATACGGTTACGGCATTTTTCACCTCCACGCCATCTCTGCTATTTTGTTCGCTGTGATGAGCATTGCTCGCCTCAACTCTTGGTCGCTTTTAGGGCGGCCGCATTGTTAGCCCAAGCTTGTTCCTTGGCGGCAAGTTCCGCCCGTGGCTTCCATAGCAGCAGAAGACCATCCGCAAATTCAAGCATATCGAATATTATGCTCCTCTCACTTTTTTCCTATACAATATAATAAGGAAAGCAGAGCATATACCTTGTGACTTTAGCCGCTTTGTTCACCACAGATCCTAGACACACTACAAGATATATACAGCCAAGTATTACATTTACATTATGATCTCCGTTACGCCTAGGCGGGCAACCAGCCAGGGGTTATTATCCATATGGAGCACACCTAGCGCCAAGGCCAGCCAAAAATTACGATTTTTTCATTACATACCTCAAAGCCTCTCGACGCTTGTAAAGGTTTCATTCAACCCGCTTGTGGCGGAGGAAAATCTTCCCCAGCACCATGCTCATTAATGAACGGTGCTCTCCGAGAGAGCAAGCTGGCCTCGTATGCTGCCAGGTTCGCCGACACCGAATCAGGCTCGACTCTTCATCGCCTCAGGAGCCGAACGCCCGCCTGTGGCGGCCAAGGATTAGCTTCGCTTCATGATCCCGACTCTCCGTGATGACACTCGGTCGTCACCATGAGGCGGAGAGGTTGGTGGGGTCTCACTTCCATCATCTCTAGAGGGAGATCCTCAAGACGAACTCACAAGAAGAGCTGCTAGCCGACTACAAGGAATGGATCCGGTTATTGCTCTGAGAAAGGTAGTACATTCAATTTACGATTAACTTACAGTCTGCTGAGGGCTGGCCCATCGGGCATGGCGCGTGAGGACGCCTTCGGCCGGGCCCCCTCGCGACGCTTTTCCCTTGGGCACCTCCATCTCCAAGTTTTGAGGCGGCCTTCTTCCCGCTGAGGAGGTCTTGATTTCCTCGACTATCCTCCTTTGGGGAGGTAGCAATTTCTTGCCTCGATGCGCAGTGTGAAGTTCGGCTTGCTTTTTTCCCTTCGCTCTTCCCCAAGGGCATTTTATGGAGCACCTGCCAAGCATCTTGGCTATGGTAGGACTAGGCGAGCCTTCGAAGTGGCGCCAGACACCGATTCTTCCGTCTTTGCCGAGCCATTCCTCGCCACGGAGGATTTTCGAATAATGATTATGACAAATATAAACGGCGTTCGTTTCAGGTTACTACCTAAGTATCTAGGGCGACAGTAGCTTAGGCTCCGATCCTCGTGGTGTCCGGAACACTTTACTTGTGGTCCAAGAATACTTATACATCCCTTCGAGCGTCAGTCGAAGAAGTGCAATAGTCCGCGACCTCTCGATTGAACTCCCACATCCGGAGAGGCCGACGCTTGCATGGCAAAGATCCGGCCGGATTAGCATTACTTGAATTATGCCTAAGGTTAATGTCTCTCGAGAAGCTTCCGGATATGGCTCTCGCGTGTTGGTACATCACCAAAGACTCAATCCGGCCCTACATTGGTCCATGACGCCAGCCAGACGAGGGTCTTAACGAAGTCGGGGCAGCACCCACTTTGTAGCTCGAGTCGGACGAAACCACCTCCGCTGCCATAAATCGATACTCGAAAGAACCTTCCGCTATGGGGCGCCGGCGTTTCGCTTATTATGGCACCTCCGCGACCAGCATTCGCTTCATCTTCGGCTTACATTGAAGGCCTTAGCTATAAGTCAAGTGTGGAGGACGGGAGAAAATCTCGACACAATGATGAACAACGAGATATGGAAGATAGCGACGGAGCTAGATCGTGAAAATCCAACCGTGACAGGAACATGAGCCCTCAAACAAGGGATCAAGGGTGAGGCCCAAGCCGTGGAGGAAGTGAGAAACAAATACGACGCCCTATTAGGCCTGAGAGGGATGACCTGCCCCGGAGCAGAAGCCCAGCCGGATGTCGGCAAGATGATATCCGACTCCCTTTGCTCGCAATGTCCTCCTTCGACCGAGGAGGCCACCTACCATTGCCTTGAGGGTTGGATCCCATTATATTGGAGGATCTGGGTGTTTGAGTTTGGGTCTCGGTGTTAGAACTCTAGATGCGAATCAAGGGGTGGGAAAAGAGGTATAGGCCCTCACCCCTTTATAAGGGGGTGAATATCAAGAGTCCTCGCCAGGCCGCTTGAGACTTATCTAAAAACACGAGTCATACCAATGTCAGTTGTGCATGTATGCGTGTTGATGGAAGATCCCATAATAAGGGAACATGATCTCGCTTAAGGTAGCATGCTAATAAACCGCCGCAACGTATCGAGGTGGGTTAAGAAAACCGTTCATGTTGGGCCTGCCATGATGCAAGGGCACGATGTACAAAGATTGCCGCAGATCAGATTTATGCTATGCTCTCTGCAGTGTATGTGAAGGTCATCTTGCGTAACTGCATATCGCCTAAGTGTTTGAAAATTACGGAGTATTCAGAGATGGAACTGCCTTGCAATGCCTAAGACAAAATCGCACGCCTGCACTCATCGCCATTGAAGTCGTTCAAGGGCTACCGGGAGTCCTCGATTAGGGGTATCCGCATAGCCGGACTATATACTTTGTCCGGACTGAGACTATGAAGAAGATACAAGACTAAGACTTCGGCCCATGTCCGATTGTATTTCCTTTTGCGTGGAAGACAAGCTTCATTCGGATATTATATATTTCTTCTTTTGTAACCGCATCTGTAAAACCCTAGCCCCTGTGTCTATATAAACCGGGTTTAGTCCTTAGAGGGACAATCACGTAATCATAATCATCACAAAGAAGCTTTAGGTTCGCCTCTATGATCTCGTGGTAGATCAACTTGTACTACTCATACCATCAATATCAATCAGCAGAAGTAGGGTTTACCCATTGAGAGGGCCTCAACCTCGGTAAACATTGTGTCCCTTGCCTCATGTTACCATTAGCCTAAGACGACAGATCGTGACCGCCACCCGAGGTCCGCTGTTTTGACACCGACAAATACCACCGACAAGGTGCGCCCCTGCCTCATCCTCGCTGCCAACTCATGTTCACAGGTGTATCAATGCTCCAGAGATGAGAGGTGCAATCGAAACTACTGAAAGGCATCGCTTCAAAGGAGAAACTTGTCGAATAGTTTCAACATGCAACTGCTTGATGAGGACATTGGTCTGCAGAGCTTCATTAGGCACGAGACTTGGAGGGTAGTGATCGATGCTAATATGATCATTGTCCCACAAAATCAGCTCTAGAAGATGGTTTAGCAAGATACTTGTCAGGCAAATTGCAATAGGGCCTGAAATGCACATGAAGGTGTCGGGAAAAAAATGTTATAGAGAAATGGTTGAAAATTGGTGAGACAAATGATATGAGATATATAAGGAACTAGGAAAGTTTCATCCTATTTGTACACTCCATGAAGGTAGTACTCTTCACAAACTTACAATCGTCGAACTTGAGAAAATCATAGAGTAAGATTGGATGAAGAGATTGAGCTGATTTTTGGTATCCAAAGGTGATTTATCAATGTTAATGCAAAATTTCAGCTCAAATGGATCAAGGGTTCAAGCACTTCCTTTGTAAATTTTCAAACAAGATGTAAACTTGCATTGGATCATGTGCTCAATTTTTATCTCGTGGGACAAGATATAATGATGGAAATGGTGAAGATATAGCAAGGAGAAGCTCCACAAATTATTTGATAATTTTTCTTGCTATAAAATGGTAGCTCCTTTTAAAAGTGGCAGAATGGAATATTGTCTTAAAATAGGAAAATCATTTTTCCTCATTTAAATATGGTCAATACTTCCGCTTAGAGCTGGATTAGGATAAATATCATCTCCACAAATTTTCATGAATTTAGGAGATGGCTAGCTATGCCTTTGTATTTTATTCCTCAAAAAGACAAAAGAAGGAATAATTAAATGGAAAATATTGCATCGGACTTAGCAATATTTTTTTCATATATAAGGTTTAGAGGGGTAGGAGGATCTTTGGGAACATTTGGAAGATCAATGATCAAGGGAATGATGGCTCCTTTGTAAGCACAAAGGAAATATCCAAACTCCAAAATTTGGAATTAGGGTTCAGAGGGTTGGAGATGATGAAATGAGGCCCTTGCCCACTAACAAAGACATGAGCAAGATTTTAAAAGTTGAAAATGACAAAGATTGTCATAATATCCAACGAACTCATGAGAAAGATTTGTAGAATGATTGCTAGGAAGGAATAACAAATAACAAAATTGATAACCCAATTTGGGGGGTGTTACATCTCAGTAATACTCTCTATCTCGAAAAGCGATTCGCAATTCCTTCTTAGAGAAATCCTTCAAAGGACCTCATTCATTTCGTGAAACTTTTTTACTCAAACAGCAAAGACAATCAATTTTTGGATTGAGACTAGGATCACAAGTAAAAAGTCATGAAAGTAATTAGTAGCCATAGTCAATTGTGCCCGGATCTCACACCCAATTTCCATTCCCATCTTTAAGCTTCGAGATGTTATTTTTTCTTTTCGCCGCCACAAAACTTTCTTTTGGAAGAACTTAGTGTTGCGATCACTCCTCTCTAGCCAGTTAATGCGACCTCCGGCCCTAACATTTCCTCTTGTAAAGAAATTCATTTAGCTCATCATTAACCCACGGATTGCACTTATTTTGGGGAACGAGTAATTTCAAAAAATTCTACCGATACCAAGATCATGGTGATGTAGCAACGAGAGGGGAGAGGTTGTCTACGCACCAGAGACCGGGCAGGTTTATCACAACGAGAGGAAGTAGTCGACGCTCTCTCGCGATCCGACCGATCCCGACGCCATTCTTGCCATTTTGAGTTCTCGACACACGACAGCTCGATGACGCCTCAGACTGATCCAGCTGAGTGTCGAGAGGAGAGTTCCACAAGACGACGGGCGCAGGACGATCTTGATGTTCTATCGCGCAGGGTCACCAAGCTTCGATGGATGCATGACCGAGGTGAATATGGTGGAGGGGGCACCGCGACACGGCTAAGGAACGATCCCAGGATCAAATCCCAGGTGTTCTAGGTGCCCCAGATATAAAGGAGGAGGGGGAGGAAGTGGTCGCTCAAGGAGAAGGTTGAGGAGTCCTACTCCCATCGATAGGACTCCCCCCTTCCTAGTTGAGTAGATCAGCGGGAAGAGAAGGGGCGCCTCCTTTCGTCCTTATCTTGACTAGGGGGCACGTCTCCGGCCGGCTCCTCCTTCTCCCTATAGGTCTACTGGCACCATTTAGTTCCTCGGGTTCCGAGAACTCCCAAAGACTCCCAATAATTCGGGATTAATCTTAACCATTCGCTGTCCTAAATATAGGCTTCCAATATATCAATCTTTGTCTCTAATTCATTTCGACACCTCGCTGGCGTCCGGTGGATCACATCCGGGACCTCAGACTTCTATCGGTACATCAAAAATACATAAACTCATAATAACCACATCAAACCTAAGCCGCAAGGGACTCTACTTGCCGAGAATATCGTAGACATGACCGAGACACAACAATAACCAACAACAATCTGAGATGCCCATATTGGTTCCCACACGGGAAGATTCATCTATGTTTATATGTCTCAGATTCATCTCATCCATAATAAGATACATACGAGGATAACATGGTGTTTGATTCCAAGATGAATAATGGTATAGAATTTAGCTCGTGAATCAACATGCTGCAAGTGCAAAGGATACATTAGAACCCGGTTGTAAAGAAGAGTAAGGTTTCGATCCAAAGGACCTGTGGTTATGGGCCCACCATGTGGGTTGAAGGTGGAAGGGTGGTGACATCTTGCACAACATGGACAGGAGGCATGTTGAATAACTTGTCGCCTATGCTAGCAACAATGTCGGTACCAAGGACGGGAACTAAGAGAGCAATTTTCGCTTGTCAAGAGGCGAACTAATTGGCAAAGTTATCACCTATGGTTGTTACCGAATGTCATCAACAATAGTAATGGTGGTCTTATAGATGAATGGTACAACAAGGTGCCTACCTAAGCGTGGAATTGTCTCGCTAGTTGCCGCACTCGTGAAAGGTTAAACAAAAGAATGGAAAGGAAAACGCGATTATCGATTAAATGTAATAATGGAAAGGAAAATTGTGATTACACACAAATTTCAAGGATATATCCTTCCCAAAGACAAGTAGAGCATGATATCCATGACCGGATATAATGTAGAAAACTCTTTAGGTAAGGTGAGAGAAATTTCATGTCATTACCCATAATGGTGTTTTGATAATTGAGCAAGAAACAATTAGCATTGGGATAAGTGTTCTTGTTGAAAATCGGTACCATAGACATGCTTCGAGATAGCATTGACATGGTCATCGTGAAGATCAGACTTTGGAAACACAAAGGATTCATCAAACAACTTATAGGATAAGTTTTACAATTTCTCATGGAAGAATGGATAACCTTGCTAAAAAGGAATCTATAACAATAGGGCCACTCCAGGTGTGCTAGGCACCACATCACCTTACCGGGTCACATAAAGACCATTGTTATAACTCTTGAAATATGTTCCAACGATCATATCTAACCGAGATTCAGATCCGACAGTCAGATACCTCAAACTCACAATGCTCAAGGAGAAAAGGTGCGACACAAATTGACGAGATGACATCAAAGATTCTCGAAATGAACTATGGAAGCGAAGTTCAAACAAGAGTTCATCATTAAATCAAGAAGAGGATGAGGAGGTATCGGGGCTCAGGCAATTCATCGAGATTAACAAAAGATGGATTTCCACAATTATGTGAACAAGGAGATAACATTTGTCGATCAGATGTGTAATGATGTATGTTCGAGGAAACATACACAATTAAACATTGGTTGAAAGGTGCACCCAATATGGGCTGGGTTGCACGACCAATGTCGAATGGTGATTCAATAATCAATAGTCTAAGAATGAACGGCATCATTAACTTCAAGGCAATAGGGTTGCTAGAAGTTTAGGGTTTACACATCTCGCATATTTGTGGGTATTCCGTTAGGAACAACACGGGACCAAGAGATGAATGTAGATGGCGAGAAGTGTTATTATATCAAGAATTTTAAGAGGTGGTGAAATTCTCACCACATTCTTGACAAAAAGAGATGGTAATACTCCAAGGTAAAATGTAACATGAGCTAGATAGCGAGGAGCTCAAGGTATAACACAAAATACGTAACAAGTTTGTGTCTAACGAAAAGACAATAAAGTGGTCGATGATAACACAAATCAAGAGCAAAGGGTGGTATTTTCATCAAGAATTGATAGATATTGGAAGAGCTCAAATGTCGATGATGAAAATGACACATTTGTCGAGGATCTCATGAAGATGTAATCGATCCAAGACATCAAGTTGAAGGGATGATGAAGGAAGGTTATTGGAACCATGGGTACGACACAAACTCAACATCAAGTTTGTTGTTCAAGGAGACATGATATGACGAGGAAGATCGACGAAGATTAGCTCATCGTTTAAATTTGTGCCCGGGAAGAAGGACCGCACAATTAAAATTAGCACGATCATGAAGTAACCGACAAGCTAGGAGGACGGATGGAGTATTAAACGCCTCTACAACAAAGTACTAGGAGTATTGAATCACAATGTTGATTCGATTCACTAATCGGTGTTCTGGCCGACGACAACCCGTAACCCGTGGAGGACTACGACAAGGAAAGACATTACTTCAACAAAGTTAGTAAGATGTGGTGCACGAAGACATCTTCGAGATACCGTAATACCAAGGTAGAACAAAATAAGGGTTAAAGCACGAATGATCCATGATGGCAAGTACTTTTAACTTGTCCGAGAATGGGATCAAAGAAGAACAACTACCGAACCACGATTGCAAAGGACAAAATCACGATACAAGATCAAATTATGCCAAGTGAATAATTAATTTAGAGTAGCTTCCATGATCTACATCGTGTCCATGGGCATGAACACAAAGTTCAAGGTCGACTCCACTTCTCCAATGCATACCCTTTCATTCACTTCGCCGATAAAGTTGTAGTGTTGAAATATTATCCGCAAAACATCAAGAGTATGGCTCGTGAAAACTTTTGAGTTCACACATATTAAGGAAGGCATAGGTTCAAGCCATCGGGGCTTTAGAACAAATACCACTTAACTTCGTGAGTAAATAACACAAGCTCAAAAGTAGATCATGGTTGACAAAAGTAGAGGATACAATTTACCAAAGGCATTATGTGTCGGGTAAAGAACTCATAAGAATTTTGGTTGTGAAGGACACCGCCGGATAATAATCCGCAATGGGTATGGCTGTCCATCACGGGCTGATGTGAGTATCGGTACAATCAGGGGAAGAAGGAATGCAATGAGATCGGATTATCAAACAACCGACTACTTCAAATCTCAATTGCAAAGGAATTATGATTTCCAAATCAAGGACCAAGCAATGCTCGATTAGGGATAAGTTGAATAGCCTTAGGTTACAATCAACGGCAATTGATTGGTCGAGAACCAGCTCAAACTGAGCCGAAAGATAATTTAAAAGGATCAACTAATGATTATGCGCATTCGCACTCATGTTGAATCAATGGGATCAAAATCACGGTGTCAAGGATACTAACGAATTTTGCTGCATATATGGAAAGCATCCATAATGCAAGGCATAAGTATTTCGAAGAGCAATAAGCTACCGAGGAATTTTGAGCATCAATAGTACTTCAAGACAATTGTGAAACACCAACATCTCGGGATGAGCGGATACTCGATAAGGGCGAGAAATTATCCGTAGGGGTATTCAGTAAGGACCGCAAGGCAGTAAGCACAAAATATTCTGAATAATAGAGGCAGGTATCTTGTTATAACAAGATCAATCGGGAATAAGAGTAAGAACGATAAGTGTATGCAATTATCCATAGGGATATTTAGGTGGTAGGGAATTAAAAAGCAAATACAGTTCAAGGACTGGAGAGAACATCGGAGAGTATTTTCAAATCCTTCGTGCACCAAGTAATCATCTGAGTAAGGGGTTCTCCGTGGAAGTAGTTACGAGAACCTAGAGTTAGTTTTGTTTTAGCAAAACATTTAACCCAATAGAAGAGAGCTCGTAGTCCCGTGAGTAAAGGTCGAGGAGTAAAAGATCCTAGTACCACCTAATGGCGAATGGTCTTAGGCGTGCTGCACCATGTTAGTAAAAGTTTTATAGTGACTAGACTCGACTTCGCCAAGGAGGTGGAAGAGGATTCTTACAGCAATGGCTCGATATCAATCTCAGACGCCTGATTCAATCGACACTAATCATGCACGCAAACGCAACGATCAAGATCGTGGACTCACGGAAGATATCACAACACAACTCTAAAAAAAATAAGTCATACAAGCATCATAATACAAGCTGGGCCTCGAGGGCTCGAATACAAGTGCTCGATCATAGACGAAGTACGGAAGCAACAATATCTCGAGTACGCATATAGTTAAACAAGTTGCCATAAGATGGCTAGCACAAACCGATACAGACGAAGAGGCGCAGCCTCCCGCTCGATCCTCCTAAACTACTCGGTCGCCGCAAGCACTGCACGTAGTAGTAGGCACCTCCAAAGGTAGTCGCCGACGGTATGTCTGCCCCTGGTTCCAAACATCCTCGGCGACAACCGTAAAAGAGAGAGGAATGGGGAAAAGGGGAGAAAGCAACCGTGAGTACTCATCCAAAGTACTCGCAAGCAAGGAGCTACACTACATATGCATGGGTATATGTGTAAAGGGCCATATCAAGGATCGAATCGTAATGCGTAATAAGAGGGGATAGCTAACTCGTCAAGACTACGCTGGGCAGCCCGCCAGCATGTAGAAGAGAGTAGATTGAAGTCCTCCAAGTAACATCTCCAAGTAGCATCTCCAAGTAGCATCTCCAATAGCATCGCGATAGCATATCCTACCCGCGATCCTCTCCTTCTACCGTTAGAGAGCGATCACCGGTTGTATCCGCACTTGGAAGGGTGTGTTTTATTAAGTATCCGTTCTAGTTGTCATAAGGTCAAGGTACAACTCCGGTCGCCCTTACCGAGGGACACGGCTATTCAATAGATTAACTTCGCAGGGTGCACCACATAACCCAACACGCTTGATCCCATTTGCCGGACACTTTCCGGTCATGCCCGCCCTAAGATCAACACGCCGCAGCCCCACCTAGGCACAACAGAGCGGTCAAGACGCCGGTCTAAACCTGCCACATTGGGTCCGCCCATCGCCTTAGCACACCAAGACGCTGCGAACGCCACGGGCGCGTAACTAGCCCCTAATACAAGCGCAGCTTACGCTCCAACCGGGCCGCACGTTACCGGGCCGACGCCAAGAAGGCTTCGCCGATACCACGACGCCGATACCCATAACTACTCCCACGTAGATGGTTAGTGCGATAGACCAAATGGCCGACTCGATCAAATACCAAGATCTCGTTAAGCGTGTTATGAATCAACCGCTAACGCCGATCAGGCTGCCCACCTCTCACCTAGGCGGTCTCAACCTACCCTCCGCTTCCGCCACAAAGATCCACACAGTAGGGCCGTCAGACAAAGGTCCTTTCATTTCAACTGCGGAATCACTCGTACTCTTCGAGCGACCCGGATTTTAGTCACCATCTGTATAGTATGTATGTATGAATAGTAAATACCCGTGATCACCTCCCGAGTGATCACGCCCAATAGTATAGCAAGGCGCATCGACAAGAATGTAGGGCCAATGATGATAAACTAGCATCCTGCATTAAGCATTTAGGACCGCAGTAAGGTATCGATGTAGCAACAATGTCGCTATGCATCGTAATAGGATTATCGAAAAGCAAGAATATGCTACACTACTCTAATGCAAAGATAGAGGAGAATAGGCGATATCCGTGATCAGGGGGCGGCCTCGGTTGCTCCGCAAGAGAGAGGGGTCGCCAACTCCGTAGTCGCATCGCGCCAGCAGCTGCGGTCTCGAGTTCATCGAGATAAGAGGGGAAGAAACAATGAATACTATGCAAACAGATGCATATCGATGCATGACAAGACAAGTAACGATATGGTGCCTAATCGCGTAGTAGGTGATACCGATTTGGGGAAAACATCCGGAAAGTATTCCTGTTCCGCTTTCTGACCAAGGAACCGGAGGGGAAAGTTGCGGTTCGGTAAAAAGGTGTGGGCGGACGAATCCTGCGAATCGATTCGCTTCGCTGTTTCGAGCAACTTTCATGTAGAAAGTATTTTCATCTCGAAGCTACTTTATTTTATACTAAAATTTAAAGATTTAAAATGATTTTCTAATTTCTCGATTTAATTTAATCGAAAATAATTTTATTTAGATGCTATGGGTACACGTGAACTGTACTCAAAGTGTGTCTAAGGGCGACAGGGGCCTCATTGTCAAATGTCCAACAAGATTTGATCGACCGTTAATCGTCAAAAGGGCCGATGGGGACCCGCATGTCATTGATACATGTTTAACTAAACAACAATTGATTAACTAACTGTTGATTAGGTTATTAAGAAGGTTCATTAACTTTCTAATTAATTAATTATTAATTAATTAACAATTATTATTTAATTAATCTTTTGTTATTTTCGGGCATGGGCCCCATCTCGTAATAGGCACAGGGCCTTAGGGGAACCGGGCCGGCGTGTTACGAAAGTGCGGGCGTGGCGCAGGCCGGCCAGCACGCCCGAGGCCACCACAAGCCGCCGGTCACCATGGTACGGAGCAGCGGCAGCATGGCGAAAGGCTGGCAAGGCACGCGGCGCATGACAGGAGGTTGGGGTTCGCCAAGACGCTGAGAGGCCCGTGCTATGGATCGGGAGTACGAGGAGGCGGCGAAGGGGGTAGGCGCGGCTCAGCAGAGGGCATCAGCGCGATCGAGCAAAGGTCTGGGGCATGGCGACGGGTCACGCTAACGGCGGTGATGGCGCGCTGCAGTACATGAGGACGGGGAAGAAGGAGAAGAGGCCGAGGGTTTGGCCTCACCGCATTTGTAGGGTAGAGGTAGGCTCGAGGAGGATGACGGGACGACGGCGAGGTCGAGGCGCGATGCAGCGGGCGGCGTGGCGCGACCTCAGATCCGCGAGGAGGGAGATGAGGACGAGCGACGAGACGGCAGCGGTACCAACGCATTTGCAGGAGGCATGCTCTGGGTTCCGGCAACGGCGGGGTGAGCCTCGATCTCGATCTCGATCGGGAGGAGGCAGAGGGGAATCGGGGGGCAAGCAGTGGGGGCGTGAATCGGGGCCTAGGTTCGGCTCTATAGGCCGAGGGAGGGGCCGGGCTGGTGAGCCACACCGGCCGTCTGCCTGGCTTTTAAAGTGGGCCTTTTTTTTAGCTTTGTTTTCTCGCTTTTTGTGTTTTTCTTTTATTTATTTTCCTTTCTCGTTTTATTTAATTTAGGCATTTAAGTATTTTCTAAACATGTGCTTTCTTCACTATAATTACTCTGCGTATTTTGGCATGCATCAACATTTTTGTTTTAATGTTTTAAACTTTGTTGTTTGCATTTAATTCAAATTTGAATTTGGATCGGTTCTCAACTAACACGAGACTAGCAACAAGAATTGCGGACGTGGTTTCATTACCGAGGGTTACGGTAGACTTGATTATCCAAGCCACACCGAGACAAGAACATAGTCCGGATGATTTATGCATTCATCATCCCGAAACACGCTTTGAACGAGATAACCTCCACGTAGGCTTATGGCCACCGCAAGAAGTCTAAAGAAGGTATAACGGCTAAAGGTCAGATAGGAAATGCTCTATCGCAAATGGAATAAAGTGCTAGACATCGAAGAAAAAGTGGCGACGATCGCCATACAAAGATCTATCCAAAACGCAAGCGCTACTAATTTGACGACGAGGCCATTCCACCAAAGAACAACACGGCCAGGAGGCCGGACAAACCACTTCATAACCGCAACAGAGCAGCTACCAACGCCGCACACGATTTACGCGAGCTCCTAGATAAGAAAGCCGGCGCGGCTAGGTCCACCAATGGATCTAAAGGACACACCTAGGCGCAGGACTATGGTCCCCAAAACAATCATACCAATCGGATACCAGGTCGGAATCAACACCGACACAACAACAAACCATGCACGCCACAACACGCCCGTGATACAGAGGGGCTGCTCATCCTCAGGCTTCAATCAAGAAGTATTAGACCATGAATTTCCTGTGGTCTTAAACTTAGAACATAGAGGCATACGACGAACTACGCAGACCTGTGGGTCCGGATCGAGGATTTTATCCCATATACACATGGCTTGTGGGATGACCTCCACGCCATCAAATACCTTACCCTGTTGAAGGCCAGCCGACACTAGCTGGAAAAGCCTCCCCAAAAATTCAATTGGAAGTTGGGAGGAACTCGAGGACGCCAAGGCCAATTTTCAAGGGATTATGGTCCGCCTCCGATGCGACGATTTAAGTCACATAATCCAACAGCCCGGAGAGTCCGCCTGAAGCTTTGGAATACCTCACTAAGAAGAATCAAATTGTCGATTGTCCGATTCCAAAGCCTTAGCGCCTTCAAACATAGCATATGGGACGCAGTGGTTTCGCGCACACCTCGCCAAGAAAAGCAAGGACAATCGCAGCCTTAATAAGTTTTATGACCCGCTTTTATGCTGGTGAAGATAGCTGTTGGGTTCAGAAGGCACCAGCCTCCAAGTACATCGGAAATAAGGATGTCATCGAAGCCACGGGCAATAAAACAAACGCCAAAACAAGGGAGAGAGCTCAAAGACAACGGTCAACGCCGATTCAGAGCTCTCAATTCGTTAATAAAAGAGGCCATTTAAAGGCAAAGAAGAGGACCGCCCATCCTAACAAAGTCTCGGATGATATGCTAAATTCATGGCACTTCGACAACCTGCTAACCACACTCACAGAGAGAAAAGGTTCAGCAGCCGCAAATTAAATGATTTAACACAAAGGAAGGAAACATCAAGCAAAGACGAGGATGAGCTCGCCAACCCAACACTAGGGGATGTAAAAAATTCCACCGTGAGGTAAAAATAGTAAACATGATCCACTCGACTCACACATCCACGAAGAAGCACGACGCGCCAGACGATACGCTTATAGAGCCCGTTGACTAAACTTAACCACTAGTCGGCTTGTCCGATCACTTTCGATCACACAGATCGCCGACTAGTATTCGCATGGAGGATCGATGGTGCTCACCCAATAATCGACGGATACCATCTTTACTTCACGCGCCCTCATGGACGGCGGCAGTCCTTAATCTAATATACCAGACACTATCCGGCAGATGGGGATAGACCCATCCGTAATCAGCCAAAGCAACACCACCTTTGAAGGGGTGATACCAGCGCCGGGCTCACGGTGGGCTCCATCATATCAGAGGTAACATTCGTTCCCCGCAACCCGTGGTTAAGAACTACCACCATCGCCGCCCCAAAGCGCTATCACGCATTGCCGAGAAGCATTTGCCCGCTTCAATGCAAGCATCAGACACGCCTACCTCACACTCAAGATGCCCGTCCACATGGCCATCACCGCTAACGGAAATACCGAAGCGCCTCATGCGCGAGGAACGCGACGGTTCTAACAGCCGACTTAAGTTGCTGCCTCTAATACCGAAAAGCATGACGGGTCGTTAAGACCACTTACACGATTAGACGAGTCCAAGAGTCCGGATAAACCCGAGCTAGGCACCATGTACGTGAATCCCATAGAGGACACCAGGCTATAGGTGCTTAATACAGCCCCAATGTTGGCTTGACCTTATTAACAGGCCAATGTCTTACACTTTTCCTATTCATCGTGACGCTTACGCTATATTCTTCTACATGAGTTTTTTCTTTTTATAGCACACAAATCATGCGATACCTTCCAGAAACGGACAACAGAGACAAAGGCGCAGACGCAAAGCAGGCCCCGCCAAAGGTTTCTTTAGATTAAGCCCTCAGATAAACTTTTTATTGTCTCTTGTTGTTTACACATCGCATGGGTACTTCTACCACGAGGGTACCGCCAAGCTATTGGCAGTTCGCCACGATGTATAATGCACGATTCGACATACTGTATACATAATGAAAGGGCATTCTTCAGCCCATTTTATGTTATAAAGTCCAATACTTCGGAGTGTTCGACGCCAAGAGTTTGGCCTTATATGCATCAGCCCGAATCATGTCTTTGGTTAAATGTTGGGTTTGCCTAGTTCGGCTCACGCTTATGTTCCATTCTTATCGCTAAGGCGCCAAAGGAGAACTACTATGATTGTGCTCGTTATTCGTGATGAGCACCTCAATAGAGAAAGTTTAAAACCGATCATTATGATACAGCGATAGACCGTTTCAACCACTCAAAGACTTATCGGAATCTTTTAGGATTTCGCCGCATTAACGGCGACCATTTTTCGGTCAGCGTACACGCCGCCGTATTTGGATGCACGCGAGGTACTATGGGCTATATAGTAGCCCCACTATCAAACTCCTATGGCTAAGGAACGTAGTTACAATCAGATAGTCCTCTGCTTAGTTCAACATGTGATCGCTTCCTTAATGGAACAAGACGTTGGATCAAGTGTGATTACGCAAATTTTTTCATAACACCGCATTGTATGCGTGGGGGCTGAAGCCAACGATCGCTAACTTTCGATTACATATATACTTAAAAACGATCGCACAAAGAGGTACAATAATACTTTCGCAAAAAAGTATAAATATAGCCTCATAATCAAAATAACATTATTTTTACAAAGACACGATTTGTCACCGAATATGACATTCTTCGAGCATCGCTACTTATTGCTTAGCACCCTTCGTTACTCCGCTTCCAAGTAGTGCTCGCCGATCCTCGCCTCCGCCGATTCGGGTCGCAATGATGGTGGCCTCCATATTCCGCCCAAGATGCTTTTAATGCGGCAAGCGCCATCCCAGCACCTCTATACACACCCCACTTCCTCATGGCATTGATCCGTGATACGCACCAAGGAGCTGTCGACAAAACCAAAATAATCGTCCCCTTGGGCCCTTTCGCCATAGATGGTCTACGCATGCATCGATTGCAAGACCGATGCCTATGAAGTCACCACAACAGCCATCTTCTCACCAATGGCAATGGGTCATGGAAGCATGGAATCGTGACCGTAACAGCTTCTTCACTTCTTATCATCTTGATCCTCAAAACTTGGCCGATCACCAGTACTTTTGCTGTCTGAGCACGTCTCCGCAGGACTGTGAGGCAATCCAGGGAGCATAATCGATCCAAAAACTTCATCCGCATTAAGTAGGGGTTTCCACCGCGATCTCCGCCAGCGGCTCCTCCCACGCATCCTGCCTCGCATCAGCGCCCTTGGTCAGATTGCGCCTTCTTCAGTCAGCTAAGTTCACCCGATTCTTCTCAAGGAGTTCATACGGTTACGGCATTTTTCACCTCCACGCCATCTCTGCTATTTTGTTCGCTGTGATGAGCATTGCTCGCCTCAACTCTTGGTCGCTTTTAGGGCGGCCGCATTGTTAGCCCAAGCTTGTTCCTTGGCGGCAAGTTCCGCCCGTGGCTTCCATAGCAGCAGAAGACCATCCGCAAATTCAAGCATATCGAATATTATGCTCCTCTCACTTTTTTCCTATACAATATAATAAGGAAAGCAGAGCATATACCTTGTGACTTTAGCCGCTTTGTTCACCACAGATCCTAGACACACTACAAGATATATACAGCCAAGTATTACATTTACATTATGATCTCCGTTACGCCTAGGCGGGCAACCAGCCAGGGGTTATTATCCATATGGAGCACACCTAGCGCCAAGGCCAGCCAAAAATTACGATTTTTTCATTACATACCTCAAAGCCTCTCGACGCTTGTAAAGGTTTCATTCAACCCGCTTGTGGCGGAGGAAAATCTTCCCCAGCACCATGCTCATTAATGAACGGTGCTCTCCGAGAGAGCAAGCTGGCCTCGTATGCTGCCAGGTTCGCCGACACCGAATCAGGCTCGACTCTTCATCGCCTCAGGAGCCGAACGCCCGCCTGTGGCGGCCAAGGATTAGCTTCGCTTCATGATCCCGACTCTCCGTGATGACACTCGGTCGTCACCATGAGGCGGAGAGGTTGGTGGGGTCTCACTTCCATCATCTCTAGAGGGAGATCCTCAAGACGAACTCACAAGAAGAGCTGCTAGCCGACTACAAGGAATGGATCCGGTTATTGCTCTGAGAAAGGTAGTACATTCAA
This sequence comes from Aegilops speltoides, assembly GCA_021437245.1. NCBI lineage: Eukaryota > Viridiplantae > Streptophyta > Magnoliopsida > Poales > Poaceae > Aegilops > Aegilops speltoides. Next base: position 16,713 of record JAHHZJ010003938.1, on the reverse strand, counting down.
TTTACGATTAACTTACAGTCTGCTGAGGGCTGGCCCATCGGGCATGGCGCGTGAGGACGCCTTCGGCCGGGCCCCCTCGCGACGCTTTTCCCTTGGGCACCTCCATCTCCAAGTTTTGAGGCGGCCTTCTTCCCGCTGAGGAGGTCTTGATTTCCTCGACTATCCTCCTTTGGGGAGGTAGCAATTTCTTGCCTCGATGCGCAGTGTGAAGTTCGGCTTGCTTTTTTCCCTTCGCTCTTCCCCAAGGGCATTTTATGGAGCACCTGCCAAGCATCTTGGCTATGGTAGGACTAGGCGAGCCTTCGAAGTGGCGCCAGACACCGATTCTTCCGTCTTTGCCGAGCCATTCCTCGCCACGGAGGATTTTCGAATAATGATTATGACAAATATAAACGGCGTTCGTTTCAGGTTACTACCTAAGTATCTAGGGCGACAGTAGCTTAGGCTCCGATCCTCGTGGTGTCCGGAACACTTTACTTGTGGTCCAAGAATACTTATACATCCCTTCGAGCGTCAGTCGAAGAAGTGCAATAGTCCGCGACCTCTCGATTGAACTCCCACATCCGGAGAGGCCGACGCTTGCATGGCAAAGATCCGGCCGGATTAGCATTACTTGAATTATGCCTAAGGTTAATGTCTCTCGAGAAGCTTCCGGATATGGCTCTCGCGTGTTGGTACATCACCAAAGACTCAATCCGGCCCTACATTGGTCCATGACGCCAGCCAGACGAGGGTCTTAACGAAGTCGGGGCAGCACCCACTTTGTAGCTCGAGTCGGACGAAACCACCTCCGCTGCCATAAATCGATACTCGAAAGAACCTTCCGCTATGGGGCGCCGGCGTTTCGCTTATTATGGCACCTCCGCGACCAGCATTCGCTTCATCTTCGGCTTACATTGAAGGCCTTAGCTATAAGTCAAGTGTGGAGGACGGGAGAAAATCTCGACACAATGATGAACAACGAGATATGGAAGATAGCGACGGAGCTAGATCGTGAAAATCCAACCGTGACAGGAACATGAGCCCTCAAACAAGGGATCAAGGGTGAGGCCCAAGCCGTGGAGGAAGTGAGAAACAAATACGACGCCCTATTAGGCCTGAGAGGGATGACCTGCCCCGGAGCAGAAGCCCAGCCGGATGTCGGCAAGATGATATCCGACTCCCTTTGCTCGCAATGTCCTCCTTCGACCGAGGAGGCCACCTACCATTGCCTTGAGGGTTGGATCCCATTATATTGGAGGATCTGGGTGTTTGAGTTTGGGTCTCGGTGTTAGAACTCTAGATGCGAATCAAGGGGTGGGAAAAGAGGTATAGGCCCTCACCCCTTTATAAGGGGGTGAATATCAAGAGTCCTCGCCAGGCCGCTTGAGACTTATCTAAAAACACGAGTCATACCAATGTCAGTTGTGCATGTATGCGTGTTGATGGAAGATCCCATAATAAGGGAACATGATCTCGCTTAAGGTAGCATGCTAATAAACCGCCGCAACGTATCGAGGTGGGTTAAGAAAACCGTTCATGTTGGGCCTGCCATGATGCAAGGGCACGATGTACAAAGATTGCCGCAGATCAGATTTATGCTATGCTCTCTGCAGTGTATGTGAAGGTCATCTTGCGTAACTGCATATCGCCTAAGTGTTTGAAAATTACGGAGTATTCAGAGATGGAACTGCCTTGCAATGCCTAAGACAAAATCGCACGCCTGCACTCATCGCCATTGAAGTCGTTCAAGGGCTACCGGGAGTCCTCGATTAGGGGTATCCGCATAGCCGGACTATATACTTTGTCCGGACTGAGACTATGAAGAAGATACAAGACTAAGACTTCGGCCCATGTCCGATTGTATTTCCTTTTGCGTGGAAGACAAGCTTCATTCGGATATTATATATTTCTTCTTTTGTAACCGCATCTGTAAAACCCTAGCCCCTGTGTCTATATAAACCGGGTTTAGTCCTTAGAGGGACAATCACGTAATCATAATCATCACAAAGAAGCTTTAGGTTCGCCTCTATGATCTCGTGGTAGATCAACTTGTACTACTCATACCATCAATATCAATCAGCAGAAGTAGGGTTTACCCATTGAGAGGGCCTCAACCTCGGTAAACATTGTGTCCCTTGCCTCATGTTACCATTAGCCTAAGACGACAGATCGTGACCGCCACCCGAGGTCCGCTGTTTTGACACCGACAAATACCACCGACAAGGTGCGCCCCTGCCTCATCCTCGCTGCCAACTCATGTTCACAGGTGTATCAATGCTCCAGAGATGAGAGGTGCAATCGAAACTACTGAAAGGCATCGCTTCAAAGGAGAAACTTGTCGAATAGTTTCAACATGCAACTGCTTGATGAGGACATTGGTCTGCAGAGCTTCATTAGGCACGAGACTTGGAGGGTAGTGATCGATGCTAATATGATCATTGTCCCACAAAATCAGCTCTAGAAGATGGTTTAGCAAGATACTTGTCAGGCAAATTGCAATAGGGCCTGAAATGCACATGAAGGTGTCGGGAAAAAAATGTTATAGAGAAATGGTTGAAAATTGGTGAGACAAATGATATGAGATATATAAGGAACTAGGAAAGTTTCATCCTATTTGTACACTCCATGAAGGTAGTACTCTTCACAAACTTACAATCGTCGAACTTGAGAAAATCATAGAGTAAGATTGGATGAAGAGATTGAGCTGATTTTTGGTATCCAAAGGTGATTTATCAATGTTAATGCAAAATTTCAGCTCAAATGGATCAAGGGTTCAAGCACTTCCTTTGTAAATTTTCAAACAAGATGTAAACTTGCATTGGATCATGTGCTCAATTTTTATCTCGTGGGACAAGATATAATGATGGAAATGGTGAAGATATAGCAAGGAGAAGCTCCACAAATTATTTGATAATTTTTCTTGCTATAAAATGGTAGCTCCTTTTAAAAGTGGCAGAATGGAATATTGTCTTAAAATAGGAAAATCATTTTTCCTCATTTAAATATGGTCAATACTTCCGCTTAGAGCTGGATTAGGATAAATATCATCTCCACAAATTTTCATGAATTTAGGAGATGGCTAGCTATGCCTTTGTATTTTATTCCTCAAAAAGACAAAAGAAGGAATAATTAAATGGAAAATATTGCATCGGACTTAGCAATATTTTTTTCATATATAAGGTTTAGAGGGGTAGGAGGATCTTTGGGAACATTTGGAAGATCAATGATCAAGGGAATGATGGCTCCTTTGTAAGCACAAAGGAAATATCCAAACTCCAAAATTTGGAATTAGGGTTCAGAGGGTTGGAGATGATGAAATGAGGCCCTTGCCCACTAACAAAGACATGAGCAAGATTTTAAAAGTTGAAAATGACAAAGATTGTCATAATATCCAACGAACTCATGAGAAAGATTTGTAGAATGATTGCTAGGAAGGAATAACAAATAACAAAATTGATAACCCAATTTGGGGGGTGTTACATCTCAGTAATACTCTCTATCTCGAAAAGCGATTCGCAATTCCTTCTTAGAGAAATCCTTCAAAGGACCTCATTCATTTCGTGAAACTTTTTTACTCAAACAGCAAAGACAATCAATTTTTGGATTGAGACTAGGATCACAAGTAAAAAGTCATGAAAGTAATTAGTAGCCATAGTCAATTGTGCCCGGATCTCACACCCAATTTCCATTCCCATCTTTAAGCTTCGAGATGTTATTTTTTCTTTTCGCCGCCACAAAACTTTCTTTTGGAAGAACTTAGTGTTGCGATCACTCCTCTCTAGCCAGTTAATGCGACCTCCGGCCCTAACATTTCCTCTTGTAAAGAAATTCATTTAGCTCATCATTAACCCACGGATTGCACTTATTTTGGGGAACGAGTAATTTCAAAAAATTCTACCGATACCAAGATCATGGTGATGTAGCAACGAGAGGGGAGAGGTTGTCTACGCACCAGAGACCGGGCAGGTTTATCACAACGAGAGGAAGTAGTCGACGCTCTCTCGCGATCCGACCGATCCCGACGCCATTCTTGCCATTTTGAGTTCTCGACACACGACAGCTCGATGACGCCTCAGACTGATCCAGCTGAGTGTCGAGAGGAGAGTTCCACAAGACGACGGGCGCAGGACGATCTTGATGTTCTATCGCGCAGGGTCACCAAGCTTCGATGGATGCATGACCGAGGTGAATATGGTGGAGGGGGCACCGCGACACGGCTAAGGAACGATCCCAGGATCAAATCCCAGGTGTTCTAGGTGCCCCAGATATAAAGGAGGAGGGGGAGGAAGTGGTCGCTCAAGGAGAAGGTTGAGGAGTCCTACTCCCATCGATAGGACTCCCCCCTTCCTAGTTGAGTAGATCAGCGGGAAGAGAAGGGGCGCCTCCTTTCGTCCTTATCTTGACTAGGGGGCACGTCTCCGGCCGGCTCCTCCTTCTCCCTATAGGTCTACTGGCACCATTTAGTTCCTCGGGTTCCGAGAACTCCCAAAGACTCCCAATAATTCGGGATTAATCTTAACCATTCGCTGTCCTAAATATAGGCTTCCAATATATCAATCTTTGTCTCTAATTCATTTCGACACCTCGCTGGCGTCCGGTGGATCACATCCGGGACCTCAGACTTCTATCGGTACATCAAAAATACATAAACTCATAATAACCACATCAAACCTAAGCCGCAAGGGACTCTACTTGCCGAGAATATCGTAGACATGACCGAGACACAACAATAACCAACAACAATCTGAGATGCCCATATTGGTTCCCACACGGGAAGATTCATCTATGTTTATATGTCTCAGATTCATCTCATCGATAACAACATACTTGTTCCTTTGTCATCGGTATGTTTGCCCGAGATTCATCGCCGGATCCAATACCTAGTTCAATTGATCCAAGTCTTTACTCGCCCGTAATACATCATCTCACAGCTAACTCATTAGTTGTATTGCTTGCAAGGCTTCAAGGATGTTATTAGAGAGGGCCCAAGATACCCTTCCCAATCGGAGTGACAAAACCTAATCTCAAATATGCCAACCCAACATCCCTTTGGAGACACTAGTATTTTATAATCACCCTTATGTTGTGACGCTTGGTAGCACCCAAAGTGTTCTCCCAAACGGAGTTGATAACTATAGTTACGGAACATGTATGTCATGGATAAAAGCAGAGCAACATACTAAACGATCGAAAAGCCAATGGAATGGGTCATGTCAATCGATCATTCTACTAATGATGTGACCTTGTTAATCAAATAACAACTTTGTTCATGGTTAGAAACATAACCATCTTTGATTAACAAGCTAGTCTAGTAGAGGCATACTAGTGACATGTTGTTTGTTTATGCATTCACACATGTATCATGTTTTAATACAATTTAGCATGAATGATAAACATTTATCATGAAATAAGGAAATAAATAATAACTTTATTATTGCCTCTAGGGCATATTTCCTTCCCTCCCACTTGCACTAGAGTCAATAATCTAGATTCCATAGTAATGATTCTAACACCCATGGAGTTTGGTGCGACATGTTTTGCTCGTGGAAGAGGCTTAGTCAACGGTCCGCAACATTCGATCCGTATGTATCTTGCAAATTTATGTTCCCACCGGACTAAGTCCATGGAATTGAAGCGCCCTTGATGTGTTTGGTCCTTGTGAAACTGGATTCCTTCCAAGGCAATTGCTCCAAAGATTGTCACGTAAGATTTTCATTGACCCCGCACTAGGTATGAAACCAGATCGGATATGAACCCTTCATCCACTTCATTAGCCCGTGCTATGTACTCCGCCCATGTAGATCCCGCCAACGCTTTGTTTAGAATGCACCAACTTACCCCTCCGCTTAGTGTAAACACGATCCGTTCCCATTTAGAATCGTCGATCGTTGTCAAAGCTTGCATCAACGTAACCATTTACGGAGCTCTTTGTCACCCCATAATGAAACATATCCTTAGTCCTTTTCGTTTTCAGATGTTTGACCGCCCGATCCACTCGATTACTTTGGCCTCCTCGCTAAACTTATAGCAAGGCACACATGGTCCGACACGATTGCATACATGATAGAAGGGCGCATAGGAACATCTTTCATTTTCTTCTTCTCCGCAGTTGGTCGGGCATTGAGTCTTACTCAACTTCACACCTTGTAACCGCAAGAACCCTTTTTGCTTATATTTTGAATTCTTCAAAATTTTGTCAAGGTATGGCTTTGTAAAGCCAATGCCCCTTTGTCATCTCATGATTTAATGCCCAATATGTAAAGCTTCACCGATCTTTATTAAAACTCTTTTCAAATCCCTTTATGCTATCCAGTTCTATTCATTTCCGATCAGCAAAGTCATCTACTTTATCGTAAATTTCCAAGCCCCACTCATTTCTTGTAAATATGGTTTAAAGTCAGATAAACCCAAATCTTTATCCACTTCAAAGCGCTTATTCCAACTCCAACTTCACCACCTGTACCGGAGCTTTTTTTTGTCCTTTGGATCTAAAATTTTCCGTTGCTCAAAAAACCTTCTTCCGTAATCCATTAGAAGCCTTTTACATCCATTTGAAATTTATTCTAAAATCCAATTGTAACATGATTCGACAGATTTAAGATCGGGGTGAGAAGGTCTCATCGAGTCAATCCCTTGAACTTGTTGAAACCTTTGCTGTCAGCTTTGTAGACGAAAACCCCTTCTTCTTGAAGATCCACTTTTTTCTATTGCTTCTACCGCAAGTCAACCAAAGTCCATACTTTGTTTTCAACATGGATCCCATCTCAATTTCATGGCCTCAAGCCATTTTATGAATTGCTCACCATCGCTTCTTCATAGTTCGAGGTTCATCATGATCTAGTAGCATGATTTAACAGGATTACCGATCACTGTGGGATCTTACCTGATCTACGGGTTCTATAGTAACTTGATCTCAAGTTTCATGATCAATATCATCAACTTCCTCACTACTTGGACCGGTTTGGAAACTACTTTAAGTAAGGAGAAGGTACAATTACCTCATCAAGTTCTACTTTCCCCCACTCACTTCTTTCGAGAGAAACTCTTCTAGAAAGGATCCATTCTTAGCAACGAATGTCTTGCCTTCGGATCCGATAGAAGGTGTACCCAACTCTCTTGGGATCCTATGAAGACACTTCCCGGGGTTCGAATAAAGTTTTTTCACATAAGCATCGATCCCCAAACTTTAAGAAACGAAACTTTGGTTTCTTGCCAAACCACAATAAGGTGTCCCAACGGATTTACGGTGTTCTATTCGGTGAATGCGCCATCTCTAGAGCATAACCCCAAAACGATAGCGTAAATCAGAAGAATCATAGATCGCACTATATCTAGTAAAGTGCGACAGACGCTCGACACAATTACCGGGTTTCGGTATGGAGTTGCTAAACTATTCCGCATTGTTTCAAATGTAACCAAACTCAGAATCAAATATTCACCTCCACGATCGATCAGAAATTTAATTTTCTTGTTACGATGATTTTCAACTTCACCAAATTTTTGAACTTTTCAAATGTTTGATTTATGTTTCATTAAGTAGATATACCCATATTGCTTAAGTCATCCGTGAAGGTGAGAAAATAACGATATCCGCCATGAGCCTCAACATTCATCGACCACATACATCTCAGATGTATGATTTCCAAATTTGGCTTTCACCATAGTACCGAGAACGGGTTTTAGTCATCTTGCCCATAAGGACGGTTGAAGGCCAAGTGATTCATAATCAATGACTAAAAGTCCATCAAGATGGAGTTTCTTCGCGCTTTTAAACGATATGACCTAAACGGCAACAAATAAGTTGCACTATCATTATCAACTCGGATCTTTTGGTTTCAACATTATGAATATGTTATCACTACTATCGAGATTCATCAAAATAACCCCTTCAAGGGTGCATGACCATAAAAGATATTACCCATATAAATAGAACAACCATTATTCTCTCGATAAATGAATAACCGCCTCGATCAAACAAGATCCAGATATAATGTTCATGCTCAACGCAGCACCAAATAACAATTATTTAGGTCTAAAACTAACCCGGTGATGTAGAGGTAGCGGCCGCGATCACATCGACTTTGGAACCATTTCCCACCCGGATCGCACCCGCCCTTTCCTGTTCGCAACCGTAGTCCCTGCTTCAGTTAAATATTAGCAATGAACCAGATCAAATACCCGGGCATGTGAGCCTAGTAAGGTACACATCAATAACATGTATATCACATATACCTTGTTCACCTTTGCCATCCTTCTTATCCGCCAAATACTTGGGCCCGCCGGACCCCCTGGAAGAGAAGCACTGGGCCGTGCTTAGGTCTAGACTTGGGTTTTTTCCCGAAAAGAACTTGTTGTTGTTCTTCTTGAAGTTCCCTCTTCTTCCCTTTGCCTTTCTTCTTGAAACTAGTGGTCTTATTGACCATCAACACTTGATGCTCCTTTGATTTCTACCTCCGATTTCTTGAAGAGCCTGTATAGTTTTACTAACCCTTGCATATTATAGTTCATCAAAGGCCTTTGTAGCTTGGCAAAGGATTGAAGAACCAATGACACAATCATCCGAAGATTAACTCCCAATTGGAAGTGATTGTAGTACCCAATTCCGGTATGGCTCACTAAGTAACTATTCTCTCCATCTTGCGCAAGCTTATTGGAGACTTCATATCTCCAATCCGGCATTTGTTGAATATTAACTTCAACTCCCGAACATCTCATATGCTCCATGACGCTCAAAACGCCGAAGTCCCGTTCTAAGCGAAAGCATGGCACAATCAATATAGAGTAGTCATCCTTTTGCCGCCAGACGCTCACAACATCCGGCTTGTTCAAAAGAAAGCCCCAGGTGCATCCAGAAATCTTCCGGCAGCAATGAGGATGATCTCGTTACGGACCAAACGGTAATTGCTACCATCATCTTTCAACTTTGCTTTTCAAGGAACGATTAAAATTAATAACAACAAAGACGAGCCATCTATCTACAAACAATCATAAACAAGCAAGATACTATCAGTACTAAGTTCATGATAAATTTAAGTTCAATTAATCATATTACTTAAGAACTCCCACTTAGACGACATCCTCTAGTCATCTTAAGTGATCACGTGATCCAAATCAACTAAACCATAACCATCATCACGTGAAATGGAGAACAATGGTAACATCTTATGTTGATCATATCTACTATATGATTCACGCCACCTTTGGGTCTCCTGTTCCGGGCCATATCCATATGCTAGGCTCCCAAGTATAACCCGAGTATTCTGGGTGCAAACCTTGCCCCAGATGGACGAGAGCTTATCCACCCATCATCACGGGTGTCCGGGCACATAACTTTGGCAACGGTGCATACCGGGAGAACACTTGATAATTTAGTGAGAGAATCTTATAATGCTACCGCCAATCAAAGCAAGATAAGATGCATAAAGGATAAACATCACATGCAAATCAATATAAGTGATATGATATGGTCATCATCATCTTGTGCTTCGGATCTTCATCTCCCAAGACCACCATGATCACCATCGCCACCGCGCCGACACCTGATCTCCATCAGATCGTGTCGCCTCGCCAAACTTATGCTTTTACGATATCGCCCCGCTTAGTGATAAAGTAAAGCATTACAGTAACATTGATACAATAAAACAACCATATGGTTTCCCGCCGTCGATAACTTCGTTACAAAACATGATCATCTCAACAATAAAAATATAATCACGCCTTGACCATATCACATCACAACATGCCCCGAAAAACAAGTTAACGCCCCTACTTTGTTGTTGCAAATTTTACGGGTTGCTACGGGCTTAAGCAAGAACTAGTCTCACCCACGATCAAAACCACAACGAATTTCCAAAGACTGCTTTAACCTTCTCAAGGACCCGAGCCACACCCTTTTCAACTAAAGTGGAGAGAAGACACCCGCCACACCTTTAAGAATGAGGTCATGAAAACCGCCGCTGGGGAAAGTTTCCCCCGCCGCCATCTCACAATACCGCAACCAAAGTATGTGCAGGTAGTATGACTTGTATCGCCCACAACTTTTTGTTTCTACTCCAAAACATCAAACCATAAAAAACCTAGGCTCGATGCCACCGTGGGGAACAAGTAATTTCAAAAATTTTCCTAACACGCAAGATCATGGTGTGTATAAACGGAGGGGAGAGTTGTCACGCACGAGACCCGGGCGTATCACAACGAGAGGAAGTAGTCGACGCCTTCCTCGGATCCGACCGATCCCACGCATTCCGGGCCCCCAGTTCTTGACACACGAACCGATGACGCCCTCAGACCGATCCAGCCGAGTGTGAGGGAGAGTTCCACAAGACGACGGCAGGACGATCTTGATGTTTACGCAGGGTTCCTTGCCCGAATGACCGAGGTGGAATATGGTGGGGGGGCACCGCACGGCGGAACGATCCGAGATCAAACTTGTGTTTCTAGGGTGCCCCCCCTGATATAAAGGAGGGAGGGGGAGGGCCGCCCAAGGGAGGGCCGAGGAGTCCTACTCCCACCGAGTAGGACTCTCCTAGTTGGGTAGGATTGGGGAGGGAAGGGGGGGCGCCGCCTCCTTGTCCTATTCGGACTAGGGGGGGGGGGCCTGCCCCGGCCGCCCTCCTTTCTCCCCGAGGCCCACTAAGGCCCATTTATTCCCGGGGGTCCCAACCTCCGATCCCAGAATTCCGACACCAACCATTCCGACTCCAAATATAGGCTTCCAATATATCAATCTTTATGTCTCACCATTTCGAGACTCGCCATGTCCGTGATCACATCCGGACCAACTTCCTTTACATCAAAATACATAAACTCATAATAACCGCCATCGAAACCTTGCGCGGACTACGGTTCGAGAACAATAGACATGACCGAGACACGCCTCCGTCAATAACCAACAGCGGACCGATGCCCATATTGGTTCCTACAATTCTAAAGATCTTTATCTCGATCAAGATAACAACATACGTGTTCCTTTGTCATCAGTTACTTTGCCCGAGATTCATCGGATCCAATACCTAGTTCAATCTCTATCGGCAAGTTCTTTACCGCTCCATAATACATCATCTCACAACTAACCATTAGTTGTATTGTTGCAAGGCTTCGGATGTGATTAAGAGGGCCCAGAGATACCTCTCCATAATCGGAGTGACAAAACCTAATCCAAATATGCCAACCCAACATCCCTTTGAGACCCAGAACCCTTTTATAATCACCCACTGGACGCGGTAGCACCCAAAGGTTCCCAACGGAGTTGATAATCATAGTTACAGGAACATGTATAAGTCATGGATAAAAGCAAGAGAACATACTAAACGATCGAAAAGGGTAATGGAATGGGTCATGTCAATCAATCTCTAATGATGTGACCTTGTTAATCAAATAACCTTTGTTCATGGTTAGAAACATAACCATCTTTGATTAAAAGCTAGTCTAGTAGAGGCATACTAGTGACATTTGTTTGTTTATGCATTCACACATGTATCATGTTTCCGTTAATACAATTTAGCATGAATGATAAACATTTATCATGAAATAAGGAAATAAATAATAACTTTATTATTGCCTCTAGGCATATTTCCTTCACTTATCGCCCCGAAGAAAGGTGGGCATTAGCCACATCTTCCAACTTGGGAAAAATGTTCCCAAAACGGCGCTACTCATGCTTGGATGTCGTCATAATCGAAAGGGGAGGATCCCGATGGAGGATCTTTTTTATCCCCTCCGCAGTCGCCATGATGCTCGATGATCTCCTGTCCGGCTCGCCCAAAACAACCCGTAATGCCCTACGTTGTTCTATATACGCCTGTGAAGTAAACAGATTAGAATAAACAATGATCAATAGGGAGATACATGCCCACCAGGGTTTCAAGATATCGCCCACGCATCATCCGAACGAGGTGATTAGGCACCTTGACGCTCCCCCCTCGCTCATTATCATATGGAATATCACCCCTTGGCCCAAGTCCCAAACCGACTTTCAAAAACATCACAAAGCTATCCGAGACTCGACGCCCGTGAGGGAGAAGGCTAAACGCCAAAGAGTTTCATTGAAATCCCCACCAAAGTCCAAGGCGATTGGACGGTTTCGCCAAAAGTTTGTCCCACATCAAGTGTCTATTTTCAACTGGCTTATAGAAATAGGTCACCCACACATCATCCGAGAGACCACAAACACGCCAATATCTCTCATTAATATATTTAACCTCTACAAGCATTTTCATCCAAAATAGAGATAAACCTCCATATAACCAGACATATTCCAAAGCCAAAAGACCCAAAAAAGATTGCACAATGCTTAATTTTCTTTTATTTTGCCTAGTGTTGTCAAAACCGCGGATCTCGTAGGGGGTCCAACTAGCCTAGGTGGATGGTAACAGGAGACAGGGATAAATGTTTTACCTGTGTTCGCCCTCTTGATGGAGGTAAACCCACCCCGCTTGATTAATATTGATGATAGGGTACAAGAGTGGATCTACCAAAGATCAAGGAGGCTAAACCTGAAGCTATATGGTATGATTGTTGTAATGTATGTTGTCCCAGGACTAAAGCCCTCCTTTATATAGACAGGAGAGGGCTAGGTTACACGAGTTCACAATGGTAGGAGATCTCATATCCAGACGCAAGTTGCCTTCCACGCCGGAAAGTCCCATCCACACGGGCCGAGTCTTCAATCTTGTATCTTCTAGTCTTGAGTCCGCAACGATGATAGTCCCGTCCGGACACCCCAGTCCAGACTCCTCAAGAGTCCCTCAACCGTGCTTCAATGAATAAGTCCAAAAACAAATGTTGGCATTGCAAGGGGGTTTCCTTGAATAATCCAGAAGATCATGAACACCGGGATAGTGTCCCTCGCAAATAAATTCCACATTCCACCGGAGAGAATAAAATGTACACTAGCTCAATCCCGACGAATGGGCGTGACATCACACCGCTACCGCCACCTTTTGAATCGTTTTTACTACACCACCTCAAAGACGCTTAAAGCGGTTTCTTGGCATTGTCGGAGATCGTGTTCCCTTATTCCGGATTCTCAATACGAAGGAACCCAACGCCATTGATGGTGGCGCTTGGGAGATAAGGAAGTTTTCGCCGGTGGGGACGATAGCCCTTTATATATAAGGGATAAGGATTTACCTTTCACCCACGCCTTTTCCTCCTTTGTTATACATCTCCGCACTCAAGCTCCAACGCCTGTTCCAAGATTCCCAACCCTCCGAATATGTCCGGAGGGGGAGGCAAGGGGGCCCACCGCTAAGGAGGAGCACATCCCAAGGCCAACGCCGATACCTTCCGGATATCCCGGACGGCGCCGGCGAGGGGCACCATCCCCCCCCGGGCCTCACGAGGGTCGCCTTCCTTCCCCACTTCCTCCGCAGACCGGGCTTCCGCCCATCCATTCGCCGGGGCTCGTTCTATTACGGCCGGATTTCCACGACCGGAACTTCATCCTCAACATCTCGGCGTTTCACGCCGGGTGAGGCCTTCTCCGATCCGCCCCACTTCGCTCAGGGCTCAAGACCTTCAACGCGAAGGTTGGAAGGGCAAGCGAATGCGGAGGCGCCATGTTGGGAAATTACCCAACGCCCTTTGCCTGGGGGCCTTCGTGACTCCCCAAGGTGGCAACGGGTGGTTTACATCACCGAGCCGCAAGTCATGGGCGGCGGCCCAAGTTTAGATTCGGCCCCCACCAGCTCACCTCCCGAAAGAGAAGGGCTTGCTGTGGGTGATCCGGGGAGGGACGACTCCAGCCTGATCCGGCGGGTGAGCAATAAGCTCGCTCCCGACGTGGTCCAAGTCATGTCATCCGCCGGATTCTCCCATGACAAGAACGGGCATTCAACTGGGTTCAATCCGAAAGACCGGCGAGCGGTTTCGAACGCATACGCCTCGAGGGGCTTTAACGCCAAGCCCCCGATTCGGGATTTAAGATCTGGATTCACCGCAAAGATCCAACCGACGAGGTAAGGATTCCCCCATTACGGACACTTTGTAGTAATCTAATTGATTATAAGAGGGTTTCATCCTTCCTTTCTTTGACAGAATGGAGGAGAAGGCCGTGCCTTATCGCCCGCCCCATGCCGAAGACCCTGGACGCCTGCTTAGGGTTGTTTCGCACGACGCGTGCCGAGAAGAAGGCCAAGAAGGGGCCGCGACCGAGTTCCTCGAATCGGCCCCGACGACGACGGACTCTCCCCCAAGACGAGGAGGAGGAGGATACTTTCCCGGAGGGGGAGAGAAGAAGAGGAAGGCTTCCCAATAGGGGAGGCCGGGTCCAAGAGGGGAGAACTATCCCTCGAAGTTTTAACACCAGCGTTCAGGATGAGGGCTCCAAGGGCCGTGTCCGAAGATCGTAAGTATCCGGATCCTTTATATGCAATTCTTTATGTCACGGAGTGTCCTTCTAACGGATTCGCCCCGTAGTCCGCCGATGAATCTCCCCACCATCGAAGGGGTCGGCCTCGCCGGATGGAATTACTTCCGACCGCCTTTACCCCATGCCCGAGGGACGGAGGTAGGATCCCGAGGGACCCATCGAGGAGGTCCGAGGCGCCTGCCAGCAGCCCTAGACTTTTGGCGCCGATTTACATCGACCCGCAGGGTTCCGAGTCTGCGGGCCCTTCTAAAGAAGGGCAAGATGACGGGCGCCTCCGCCCAACCGGAGGCGCCGGATAACTTGGGGAGGCGCTTAAAGGCGCTCATCGAAGAACACCGCACTATCATGAGTGCGTGATTCAAAAGGTTCGCTCGCCAAAGCGGGCCGACCGGTCGCAGATTTCTAACAAAGCTTTGAGGTAAGAAGTTAAAATGTAATGTAATCCGCATAGAAAGGTCGATGCCGGGCCCCTGTTCGGAATGGAAAAGCCGACGAGGATCTAACAAGATATACGCAGGTTGCTTAAAATATGTCAATATGGGTTTGCAGGTTTAACCGCCGCATTAACGGCGGAGGTCGAGGCAAAGAAGGATTCCGATCCCAGCAAGAGCTCGCCACAAAGAAGCCCGAGGACAAAGAAGGTGAGTAACACCACTTTGAATGGTTACCTTAGAAAAGGATTTTGGGTGCAATATAATTAATAAGGATAATAGTGGGGGCCACTAACGAGGTGGCAGCCCAAGGAGGATGTTCGGGTCAACCAAAGGGCCTGGAACGGTCAGAGAGAAAAAGGAGGACGGTGGGGGGCGGCAAGAGGCCTCATGGAGAAGCATGGAGGTTGAGCGTGACTCGATCAGAGACGAGCCCACTAAGTGCCAACGCCAAGGCCAAGCCCGTAAGGCCCTTTTAGAGGTTGAAGATGTAAAGAAAAAGGGGTAAGGCATTTTTCATGCAAAGCGCATGTTAATGTAAAATACCCGACACTTCCCCATTCGAGCCTCTGGGGCTTGCAGACGCTGTAAAGGGCCCATGCCCCGATTCTATCAGGCGGAGGGGAGCTCGACGAAAAAGTCTTTTCGGTTCAAGATGCGAGGCCGACACCGGCCTAAGCCACCAAAGAAACCGGTCGAACTCCACAAGGTAGCCAAGAGGCCATGAAGGGCCTTAAAGTCCCCAGGCCGGAAAGCCATGCCCGGAGCTACTTTTTCGGCGGCACGGTGGATGCATGCCCCGGGTGGATGTCATCGCCCCCAGAAAGGCGCCCGGGCCTCGCCCAAAAGGTGCAATGGGGCAGGGATGGAGAAGCTTCCGACCGCCGCCACGGCAAGGAGTATCGACGCCCAAATGTATTATAAATCGTCCTCAAGGGAGCCCGCATAGTGATGAGTGCCCAAATGTAATCTTTTGAGTAAACTCAAGATTATCCTGCACCAAACTTTGTTCATTGTGCTAAAATGCTTGTTTAATTTAAAATATTACCTCCGGCCATTTATAAAATCAGAGATGGCAAGTCGTTTTTTCACCCGCCACGAGTGGGGTGTTAAACTTGAGCACCTTGTTCCCATTTTTGGGTCCATCTAGGAGGCGCCAAACAACGAACAAGGCAACCGGACTTATAATGCGAACACCTCACTTAGCCATAGAATTTATAATTTTAATTTCCCAAGCCCCGGTATTCAAAGACCAACGGCGCTTATCCACCCCGCGGACATTGTTCGAATTTGCCGGGCGTGAGTCTTTAGGACCCAAAACCTTCAGGGACGCCTCGCCTTATCATGCCAGTTTTAGCCCATCGAGGCGCCCTTCGCCAACCGGGCACAATCGCAGGGTTCTCCTAGTGCCACCTTAGCCGGCTTTAACGGAATGTAAGGCACCAAACGGGAGCCCAAACCCAACTATTGACCCAAGACATGATTCGAGCCATTATATAATGCTATAAGTTCGGGTGCCGACTTATGAAAGTGTTTGACTTTATCACACCATAATTTGGGGAAAAGCCTCGGCGATTCGGCCGCATCAAAATATACTGCAAGATGTCATATATGAGTATATATATAATAATGCAACAATCAAAAAGGTGCTATTATTTATGAAAGAAAGTCCTAGTAGAGCGGATCGAAAAATGTGCGGTAAGCAAGGGATTTGACTATAAAATGTCTTTGGGTGAGCTTGGACTTTGTATATAATCAATTTAATGCTCGAATTGAGATCACCGGTTTGCCGTAGCCTTCTTTAGTCCCCGATCCGATCATGAGTTCGGGCAGCACCACGGAGGGCTTCGTTAACGGAGTCCCGGGTACATAAAAGAAGGAAACTAAAAAATATAAAAAGGGGGATTTACCCGGTGTGGTCAACCGCAC